>QNQO01002020.1:0-161458 GCA_003290165.1 Berberis thunbergii | reverse complement strand
GAATGGATATATGGCAATGTTTTTTAGGAGTTCCGTGGAGTAGAATTTTTTTTAGGAGCATTAATCTGGTCTAGTAGAATCTTTTTTTCAGCATGAAACCTATATGTTGTTATGATGATACTTCTACTTGTGCTTTTGCTACAACTTATTGTTACACCCAGGTAGATCATATGCAATAAATACTTAAAGAGATCTATGTTGTCTTGTTTCAATAACTGTGCAATTATAGGTCATGTTTGTCTGTCATTGGTTATTAGCAATCTTTATAGGTCATGTTTGTCTGTCATTAATACTGACTTAATTTTATACTGCAGGGCTCTGAAGGTCTGAGCCAGTACGGGCAGAGTATGTTGGACAGGAGAATGCGCATACATTGCTTGATTCTGGGGTGCAAAGTGTGTCGTTGTATCAACCATCACCGGTGCCATATACAAGCAACTACCAGGTGTTGCATTCTCATCATTTTCAGTATATTGAACAAGCAACTACCGAAAGAAATGGGCCTGTTCCTAAGGCATCAATGTATTTTTCTTACATTATAACTAGGGCGATTTGTATTGTTGGAAAAAACATAGAGAAATTCTTTTGTTTTAGATGCGAGCGAAACCTTGACCTGATAACAAGCTATGTTTCATTTGTTCAGGTTAATCCTGTTATTGTACATTAATTAATGCTATGTTTACATGTTTTTGTTTGGCGTCAAAACTTGACAAGTTCCTTTTTACGGTTGATTTTTGTATTTATCTAGCATATAGTTTGGTGTTCTTATTCGTTGTTGGAGGATGACACAAACTATAGTAAGGACTGATTTTGCATGTGCCACGGCTGTGATTTTGCTGCAGCAGCAAAAAAAATATATAATTTTTTTCGATTATATAACTTGCAACGGTTTTACACCGTTGCAACCAAACAGATTTCTTTTTTTTTTGTTGAATTAATTGCCAACGGTTTCACACTGTGGTTCCATATTGCCACGGCTAAACATCGTTGCTAGCACCTTTGCCACGGTTTAATTTACACTATTTAGCCACGGTTTCTAACCGTTGCCACAGTTAGCCACGGCTAATAACCGTTTCTACTTTTAGACACGGTTTAAAACCGTTGCAAATACATGTACTTAGCCACGGTTCAAAATCGTTGCAATGGTTAGCCACGGCTACAAACTGTTTTCTACTTTTAGACACGGTTTAAAACCGTTGCAATAGATTAGACTTAGCAACGTTCAAAACCGTTGCAATGGTTAGCCACGGCTATAAACCGTTGCTACTTTTAGACACGGTTTAAAACCGTTGCAAATAGATAGACTTAGCAACGGTTCAAAAACCGTTGCAATGGTTAGCCACGGCTATAAACCGTTGCTACTTTTAGACACGCGGTTTTAAAACCGTTGCAAATAGATAGACTTAGCAACGGTTCAAAACCGTTGCCAGTATTAGCCACGGCTATAAACCGTAGCTATCTTGTTAGCCACGGTGTATAACCGTTGCTAATATTTACACGTTGTAACGGCTTAGAACTGTTGCTAATTTAGCCACGGCTTTAAACCGTTGCTAGTTTATTGCAACGGTTTATAACCGTTGCTAATTTCTGCAAAAACGCCCCCCTTCAACCATAAAACCGTTGCTACAATGTTTAGCAACGGTTTTTAGCCGTGGCAATGTCTTCCCCACGGTATAAAAACCGGGCTAATGGGGGTTTTTGTGTAGTGGTTATGACCTTTCAATATAAATAAATTTCATGAAAAAAATTTCATTATAAGTAACCAAATAAATCATTGCAATAGCGTGGTAATTAACTAGAGAAAATTAGTTTCATTGTTTAAGAGACATGAACAAGTGTTATAGTGCATTACTAAGAAAATGTTTGTCAATAATATTAAATATTATTAGCAAATGAAATAATTATTGTAAATGACGTCATTATAACTAACAAACTAAAACTTCATTGAAATAGAAATATTTTGTTGCTAAATAATGTTGGAGGGAAATTGGTTTTGTAATAAATAATTTTCGCCACCTCTTTACAAAGAAAAGTTGCCAACAAAATAGATTTTGTGACAAAAAGTGACAACTCTATGGTTTTTTTTCAATGAAATTTATTTTTGTTAGAAATAGTAACATATTAACAAGTAAAATAAAATTTTTAGTAAATAAAACATTGTTTTGTAGTGAGTATACCAATTTTCAACAAAATAATGACTTGTCGCTATAAAAATAGTAGTAAGCTTTAATGATAAAAAAATTTTCATGAAAATAATTATTAGTTTTTACCTAGAAAATAATTTGTTAACGAACAATGTTATAATTACCAACAAATCTTATTTCATAGCTACAAAGATTTCATTAAAAAATATATTGTTTCCAATAAATAAAAAGTGTTGCCAACAGTGTGACAATTGTCAACGAAATATTATTTTGTTGCTATAAATTAAAACGAGCTTTAAGAAGAGAAAAAACCTAATGAAAGAAATTATCAATCATTATAACAAACCGAATCATTACTAATAATGTGATTATAGTCTAGGAAAATATATCTCCTTACTAAAGAGAGATGAATAAGATTTAATATTCCGTTAAAATTAGTCTTCTTTAGCAACAAATATTTCATTCCAGATGATGTCATAATTACCAAGAACAAGTATTTTGTGCCCATAAAAATAACTTCGATGTTAAATTAATTTGGCGAAAAATTAGTTTGGGGGAATGTTTCCCGCCACCTATTTAACAAGGAATGTTTCCTACAAATATATTTTGTTGAAAAATAGTAACAAGTTTATGGACTTTTTTAAGGAATTTTTTATTCGTTGACAATGCTACAATATTAATAAGGAAATCAATTTCGTAGCAATAATTTTGTTGGTAAAAGATAAATTTTGTAGTGTCTGGAGTTACAACCGCTTGCAGCAAAACCCTCACTCATCTGCCAGCAGTTTATTTGTTATGCCTTTATAAATAGCCAAACACAAAGCCATCTGGAGGTAGTTCTTTCTTGATTCAGAATTTTCTCTTCAATATAGAGAATAAACATTTTTTCTGTAGACATTGCTCTAACTTTGGCATTGGAGTCTCCGTAGCAGGCACCACACCGATGTCAAAAATTAACTTCTATCTTATGCAAATTACTCCACGTAATCAGCACGTGATTCTATCTTATGCAGAATATTGTCAAGTAACAAAACACAATTATGAGAGAATCCAACTAAGACCAATAGTTTTACAGTTTCGACCCAAAGTTAAAATTTTAGATTATATACCTCTTTGTCACCACGCCTTTGGCACCAGGCATGCCTTCCTTTTCTTTTTTTTGTGTCGCCTACCTGGGAATCGAAAATGGGCAAGAAAATGACTCATGTATTCTACTCTCCAACCCAATAAGAGATAACAATGAAACAATGTTGCTAATTTTATAAGTAAAGCTTCAGTCCAAATTAGTGGAAACATACAATGAATAGGTATCCATGATGTGTTGCCCACTTCACCCGCCAAACCCCATTTCCAATCTCATGCTTGAAACTCCCTTGTTCAAGCCTTTTACATTAGTGTGCGGTCGGTGAAATGAGAGTTTTTCAGTGTCGTGTTCGGTGTTTTTTTGTAATTATAGAGTTTTTTTGGTTGTCTGAGTTTTTTTCTGAGAATTGTCAAAACTCGAACTCTTTCATGATAGGGAGTGCTTCTAGGTAGGGAGCCTGAATCTGCTGCCTGAATTTGCAGAATGAATAACATTTTTACCCCTACCTTTTTAACTAGTACCCCCCCCCCCCCCCCCCCCCCCCCCCCCCCCCCCCCCCCTGCAAACTCAGGCTCCTTAAAATTATACTTCATGATATCATCATTTTTACATCCTGGTCTTTTTCATCCACTTCCCTCTTTATCCTTTTCAACTATCTCCATATTTTTTACCTTCTATAACAAATTACAAAAATTTCATTCTTCATACCTTCCTTCTTCCACGGTACGAGCTCCCTGGATTTTATTTTGTTGTATTTTACTGTTTCTTCTGTTTGTTTTTTCAGGTCTCCAGCATGATATGTATCCATTTACAACATTTTGTTCCCTTCCAGACAATCACCCTCTCCTTTCCTCTTTTACTCTCAGCAACCTAAAAAATGCAACACTTTCTTTCCCTTTTAAATACCCAACACGTCCTTATAACACTGCCACCTTCAAGTATGGTATATGCTCAAATGTCTATTAAGAACACCATTGCTATTTTTGTTTATTCATGCATTCCTTTGGTCCCCTTGATACCTATTTCCCAAATTGGAATGTACTCAGATTTTTTCAGATCTCTTCATCCCCAAGTTATACGCTTCGGCTGTTCCTCTTATTTTGCCAACTATACCCTGGTGGGCTCAGACCCCATCAAGGACTGAACTGTGGCCATGAAGACGGAGGAGTCCTGTTTCATTGCACCATTAGTCGCCGCAGACTTCATATATTCAAAATGAGACATACTTCTCTGCTCCACCTCATTCAACTTTTCTTGATACACACAGATCCGAGTTCCATGTTGCCTCCCTATCTGATAGATGCACAAATGATATACTCGGCATTTGACAAATTAGGTACAGGTAGTCGAAATTACATAACCACTTCGCCGGCAGAATGGAGCTTAATTGAATTTTTAGTGGTGGTAACTTACCAACCGACATTAATGTGGTTTCGAGATAGGGGTGCACCTCGAGCAGCACACCATGGAGTTTTGATGATAACGGATTCCGTCTCTTTTATGACAACGGTTAATACTAGTGTAAACAGCAGCTCAACAGTCCGCCAGTTCAGCAAAAATGCTTCTTTGACGATAACGGACGTTGACATATCCTCAGTAGCAAGTCGTCGTACACACCTTCATTTAACGGTGGTTTTAACGGACGTTCAACAGTCCATCATGTTTTAACGGCTGTTACAACGTCATGGTTATTTCCAAACAAATGGTCTGACATCCACTCCAGGACATGTGATCTGTCAGAAGTCCTCACATACTTGAAATGTGTAAGGTTGTTGCAATCCACTCACTGAACACGTGCACGAATGGTGCTTTCCAGCAGACCATTCACAAATCTAAAACTAACGCTCCTCTTAATCACTCGACACATATGAATGGTGTTTTTCACTCAATTCAAGTGGGTCAAGCCGGCCATTCTCATATCTAAACTGACACTCTAGTGCTGATGATGCAATGTAGAGCTTTGCTACAGAGCGAGGGAAATAGCGAGGTAAAGGGCGAGGGATGGGTGGTAATCACTCATTTGCCTCGAGATAAGTGCATCAGATTTGAGATACGTGATGGTGTTCATCTCGTGGCAAATGGGTGACTTCACCCATCCCTCGCTCCCTTTCCCTCACCCCTAGAATTTTTTTGCAATGTAATAGCAATTTGGAGTCAATGCTGATTTCTGTGAAAAATTGCTTAATGGTTACAGACAAGCAAACGGCGGTTTTTAATTGTATTATTACTACAGTGGTGATGGAGTGCACGCTAACAATTGTTTCGCTTGGATATTATGTATTAGTGCTCTTTTAGCGCCATCAAACCACTGCATCATGCTGCTTCCAACATTTACTGAGGTTTTACTTTTAGCGATCGGGTCGCTCAAGTTTTCATGATTATCGCTTGGAACATTAGGCATTAGGTCTGTCAAAGCGTTTCAGAATCTAAAGATCTTGCTCCATCAGTCCAATTCAGATATCCTTTTTTTATCAGAAACCAAAGCCACCTTCTCTTCTATGGATCGCTTGTGCCGGAGACTTAGCTTCCGACACGGAATTGCAATTACAGCTAATAGACTTTAAGGTGGCATTACACTTTTCTGAAGAAAAAAAAAAGGTATTCATCTCATCATCCTTTCTTCGTATAAATATTATTTTAATTGCACTATTACTAATTATCTTGTCCATGATACTTGGTCTACTTTGTTTGTTTACGGGGAACCAAATCCTTCTCTTAGAAATACTTTCTGTGATAACTTGACCTATTTGTGTGATCTACAGCCCCTTCCTAGTTTGATTATTGGCGATCTCAATGCAATCCTACAATCAGAAGATAAATTAGGTGGCAGAAAAACTAGAAATTTCAATTTCAGTCACCTTCGCTCTTTCATGGAAAAGTTTGATCTAATGGACTTCCCTCAAGGCATTCTTAAAGGTCGGTCCATCACGGATAATATAAGTTTGGCTCATGAAACTTTTTTCCAAATGAAACACAGTCGCAGGAAAAAACAAGGTTGGATGGCCATCAAAATTAACATGGAAAGCTTATGATAGAGTCGAATGGTCATTCCTCATTCAAATCCTTCATCAACTTGCCTTCTCTAAAAGATGGATCAAAATGATTGAGCAATGTATATTGACAACATCGCTCCTAGTCCTTATTGAGACTCCTTTAGATATTATTATCCCAACCAGAAGCCTCAGACAAGGCGATCTTTGTCACCATATCTCTTTATTTTGGTCGCATAAGCTCTTTCGTGCTTACTGGATAAAGCAGATAGCGAAGGCCTTATCAAAGGTATTCGGATCCGCCAGATTTCTCTCTCTATCAGCCATTTACTCTATGCAGATGACTTGATGATTTTTGTAGAACCTCCTTGGATGAAACACATTCCATCAAGGACATTCTTCTCGACTATACTACAGCAAAGGTTTATTCCAAGTAACTAAAAGGGCATTGTTGCCTCTTTTGCTTGGAGAGGCAATATCACCTTTCTAGCTGTAATGAAGAAGCGTCTGCTTTGGCAGATTCTCTCAGGGAACAATATCAATATTTGGACTGATTGTTGGGTGAGGCCTAACCTAATTTTGGAATATTGTGTTTTTTGTCCCTTTCCTGCGGTTATGTCGCAATCTATGTCTGATCTCTGGATTGGTAATTCATATCAACATGGTCCTTGGAATGTTCATCTTCTTTAATCCTTGTTTATTGATCCGATCATTAATGATATTCTGAATATCCAAGTCAGACATACTTCGGATCTTGATAAACTTATTTGGTTATCGGACAAAAAATGACAAGCTTTCGGTTCGAAGTGTTGCCAAGGCCTTCTTTAAATACCTCAATGATAGCTCCACATCCGCTCAGACTCTTCCCCCGGCCATGGTAAGAGATATCTGACACATCAAAGCCCTGCCAAATGCACTTCAACTTCTTTGGAAAATCAGTCATGATATCCTGCCGACCAAGACTAAGCTAGTCAAAATTCATGTTTCTCTCGAGAATGCTTGCTGCTTCTGTCAGAGATATTGAGAGGATGCAACCCATCTCTTCTTTCTCTGTCCAGTTATTCTTAAATTGTGGCACCTCACCCCCGTTCCCATCAATTGAGAAAGAGTTACCTTCGACACCACCAACCATACACCATATGCTTGGTTTTATGTGAAACACAGCCAATAAACTTAAATCTGAAAATGCAGAATTGCTTGTCCAATTTGCGACAGTTCTTCATACCATTTGGCAAGTACGTAATGATACGATGTTCGATCATCAGACGGTTACTTCTCAATTATTCCTGGCGAGGTTCTGCAATACTTGGAATGTCTGGAACAACCAGTGGTTCACTTGTCCATCTCGTACTTCATTCTTTGGACACGAGATCACTAAGATTAATTCGGTCACCTCCATTATGAATTTCCCAACTCCTCAGATGGAGCCTACCAACACTAATCATACTTCTCCTAATCTAGTCTACGGACCATGGCCTGAGTTAGAAACTAAACTTCGTGCTGTTATTCAGTGGCAACTCCAGTCAGTCAAAACTCATCATATCAATGTTAGATCTAATTGGCTTAATCGTGTTCCTCTTACTTTTGATCCAGATACAATTATTGTCACTTATGATGATAGTTTCCCTGACTTTTCTAAACAAGGAGCAATAGGGATTTTTGCAGTCACAATTTTTGCCCAAGTTCTAGCTAAAGTAGCCTGTCGTCTACCAAGGAGAATCCATGACAACACATTGGCAGAGTAAATTGCAGCAGAAGCTGCCTTTTTGTTGATTTAGGAACAACAGTGGAAGAAAGGCTTTCTTCTAGGTGATTCGGACTTGCTTAACACCATTTTGCATAAAGACAAGTAGGATCACAGGACAACCATGAATTGGATGTGGTCTCCTATTATTAGCAGTATTACAAGACTTTTATCTTTCAACTGTAACTGGTACTGTAATTATATTCCCAGATAACTGAATGTTGAAGCTTACTTGCTTGTAGCAACATTAGAACTCAATAATTGTAATAGAGTTAATTAATATATATATATGCAATATGCTTTCATAAAAAAATGAAACAATGTTGTGGAATTTGACAAAATATTTGAGCAAAAGATATGTTAATGGTTTCTCATAAAACAAATGAAAACGCACTTGGGTCTAACCTTATCAAGAATATCAAACACAATCTCATACAATTTGGTCGAAATCTCAGAGTTACTTGATGGAGCAGAGGTAAGGGCCTTCAAAACTGCAATTCTCATGCATGGACTTAACAGTGCACAAGAATAAAGGTAAAGAATGTTAATGAAGAATATTGGGTGAAGGCATTCTTTCAAATGTACAGCAAGCAGACAGTAGCAGAGACTTTGAAAAAAAAACTTATTCTATATGGACATATTCGCAATAAATATAAATGATGACTAAAGTATCATATTCTAGTTGCGAACAGATGCAATGTACATGTTGGAGCCATGTCAGGTCTGTGCCATGGTTGCAAGGATTTTTTCATTCAGCAATATGGCCCTTCCACCTTGCAGAAAACTTTATTACCAAGACTTCTACAGAACGAGGCTAAAATAAAGGTTACACTCCATGCAGGCACAATGCTTTGGGAACTTCCTTGCTTCATAGAGAATATCTAACCTCAAAAGTTAGTTAGAGCCGATGTGAAAGCAAAAATGAGCAAAAAAATAGGTGATGTGAGATAATAGAATGGATAGCCCGATGTGGCAAAGCAGGCCTTTTTGTAACCTTTATGGTGGTTAGTGAAGGTGGTCAATGTTTTGAAGGTTGTCAATTGCGAAGGAAAATTGAGACACAAGTTCTTCGTAGCAAACTTAGCAAAAGAAGTCATTGATGAGGTTAGGCCTAGCTATGTTGGTCCAACTCCTAAAAGAAAAATGCCCTAAGGGCGCAAGTTTGCTTGTTGAGTCCCACCACACCCCACCCACCTCCGACACCGCCTTCCTCCTCATAATCGATCTGTTCAGGTCATCCAACACAACACTCGTGTTTGTATCCGTGCAGCCTAGCACTTTAAATTTACTCAAGTTTCTGATGTAGGTTACATGGATCTGACTGAAGAAACTGAAGTTAATTCAAGCAAAGGTTTCCAAACAAATTGATTCCATTGACTCAACGAAGAATAAATAATTCAAAAGCTCAAATTTTACGAGAAACATGGTCAAAAGTGTAGCATTTCAAGGCTAAATGATAAATTGCTTGAAATATTCTAGCGGATATTTTCCAAGAAATGCTCAAGTTTTTGAACACACACACACACACCATCGTGAGCACAACCAGCAAATGTTACCATTAAGCAGAAAAACAATACAAAAGTGTAAAAAGCCAGATCGACTCATGTTCCTAAGTCAAAAGTTGGGAAAGAAAATACAGAAGAAAACCAAGACAAAGTTGCAGAAGAACCGTACATCCAGCATCAACATTAGTTTTTTTTATTCCTATGTTGAAAGCTGATGAACTATTCGAGTACAAACAGGCACGGATTCTGCCCGCACAGACTTTTGAGAATTTTTTTTTTAATTTTTATTTGTCCCCTAATTAGTTTTTTTATTCACCTCACTATTCTCACTTTTCACTTCAACCAGGACTTAAACCTTCAAATCATGTACATATCAAATCCAAAATCTACTTTTAGAGTCAGACATAGAGGTTAAATTCCTCAAATCTCTCCAAGAAACCAAAATTATCAATTTCTTCTTCATACTCCATCAATTGGATAAGATGAGGGAAACTCCCATATGTTCATCATCTTCAAAGATCTATAACTATTGAGTTATTTAAGCTCATCTTCACAAGATTCAGCAGGGTCCAAACCACCTTATTCTTATTCTTTTAGGTACCAGGTGCCTTCATTCATCTCTACAAAAAAATCGTAAGCAACCCAATTTCCTCCTCATTTTCTTCATGTAGTAGTAATTAACGATTCAACCCTTTTCTTGTGTTGGTTTCTGGAAGTAGTAATAATCTTCAATGAATATAGTAGTAATCATCTTCAATGATTGTCTTTGTTGTACTCCCCTTTTTGCTGTATTTAAAAAAATTTCATGTTAAAGTAACTAATTTTTATATTATATTTAATTAATTATGACATCACTCCGTCCCTCCCCTTTTTTCCCTTCAACAAAAATTTTGGCTCCGTCACTAGTACAACATCTACCCTGATCACTCCTCCACCCAGCATCTATATCAGCTAGTGCGTCCCAATTTGGTGTAGGGATTCCCCACCGGCTAAAATCCTGGCCAAATAGTAGTAGACATAGCGCAACACATTCCTATCCTCACATTGCTGATCAAGCTGTGATGTAGAACACAACATATTAATCAATATTTTTTAGGAGAGATTCAACTTTTTTTCAGACTTATTTAACATAACATGCTAGTACACTGTAACTGTCACATTTTATAGATCTCATGTCTAGAGAAACTTCATTACTGATATGACGACATACACAGAATAAAATTTGTAAAATCAGAATGCCATGATCAGAGCACCCATCTAAAAGATTCTCATTGAACTATCATCTTCTTAAATAGATAAATCAAACTGTCCATACCTGAAGGATTCCGTTATTGTCATAAATAAAGACATTGTAACAATGTTGCAATAGAAAATGCTAAACATTACTACCTTAAATAAATCGAAAATATAGAGGATAGACACTTGACCATAATTTTATACAGCATAAAAAAAAAATTGCGCCAGCGCAGAATAAGATAGGTTAACACTTCTTTGCTATTTCTTATTTTCATGAGGTGGTACAACGATTTTACTAAAGGGGAGATGAAGAAAATAATAAATAATTTAAAGTAGGCAACGACTATCTTACACCACAATTTTCTCTCTCACACTATTATTCTATTTTCTCACACCACCTTTTTTTTTCTCACACCACCTATATAAACAAAAACCATTCATTATTTCCTCCTCACCATTCAAATAGACAATTGTTCATTCTCCTCATTCGAAATCTTTTTCAAATCTATTTCAAATCTCTCCCCACACTCAAATCTCTTGCAAATCTACTTTCACTCCCTCAAAAACTCTCAAAATCCCCTTAAAGTTGAAACTCTTAAACCTAAACTCAATAAATATACATAACTTAACATAACATACAACTCAAACTCAAAACGAAAAAATGAAAAATAGGGTAACTTTCGAATCAATTTAAACTCACAATTGAGACTTGATTCTCAAATTCATCAAAACATGAACGTTGTAGTACTCTGATGTATCTAATAAACACAACTTGAATCCCTTGAAAATATTTTGAAATGAGAAATTTATTGTCATTTTACTAAAGTCGCGCAAATCTGTCCGAAAAATGAAAACAGGATAGCGTTCTTAACTTTCACCAAACATATGTGCTCGATGGAGATCGATTCTCAAGTTTCTCAAAACACAAAAGTTGTATTAATCTCAGTTATCTAATAAACACAACTTGAGTCAATCGAAAATGTTTTGAAATGAGCAAGTTATGATCATTTTACTAAAGTTGCACAGAACAATAAATTTTTTTTTGTTCGCAGAGTGTTTATTAGATAACTGAGAGTACTACAACTTTTGTGTTTTGATCAACTTGAGAATCGGCCTCGATCAAGCACATAAGTTGGCTGAAAGTGTGGAACGCTATCTCGTTTTCATTTTTCGTACAGATTTGTGCGACTTTAGTAAAATGATAATAACTTGCTCATTTCAAAGTATTTTCAAGTGATTCAATTTGTGTTTATTAGATAGCTCATACTACTATAATTTTTGTGTTTTGATGAGCTTGGAAATCAGTCTCAATTAAGGGTTTAAATTAATCGAAAGTTACCCTGTTTTGCATTTTTTTTCGTTTTGAGTTTGCGTTTTTTTGTTATGTTAAGTTATGCATATTTATTGAGTTTAGGTTTAAGGGTTTCGACTTTAAAGGGATTTTGAGAGTTTTCGAGGGAGAGTGAAGATTTGCAAGCGATTTGAGTGTGGGGAGATATTTTGAAGAGATTTCGAATGAGGAGGGAGGAATCATTGTCGATTTGAATGGTGACTAAAAAATGTATGATTTTGTTTATATAGATGGTGTGAGGAAGTTATAAAAAAAAATTAATGGTGATGTGAGAAAGAGGATATGGTGATGCGAGATAGTCGTTGCCTTTAGGATAGGTTACATTAATTATGAACTTATCTTTCCTTGAAGAATACAAACATCCACATCCAACTTAAAGAGGGATACTTGCAACTAACAAACATGATGGCCAGAGGGACAATGCCAAATCTAGAAACCTGCACGAAATTATAAGGTTGTCTATACGATGTTGAATAAGTGAACCACGTTTGTACGCAACTTTTTAAATGTCACAATCTTAGATGGGATTATCCACCAAATTAACTAAGAAAATGTAAATGATATAAGATTATCTTCCTTTAAGAGCTTAGTGGTCTTTGTGGATATGATTGCTTAGCCGGATCATTGAGTTCGCCGCTGAACTAGTAGATCCCGAGGCAGTGCCCTTAAAAGTTCTACAATATTCTTAAACTTTCTTTGGCATTGCTCCTTTTGGAAATAGGAATAGTTTACTAATTGGGCACGGTTTTCCTTGGTAGATTAGGGCAACAAAATAGGAATAGTTTCCTTTCGAGGCTTATTAAGCATTTTTGCCTCGCTATAAAAAGAAAGGAATAGAAGAATTTAGAATTTGTTAAGGCAAAGAGATGACTCCCCATGATTGTCTCATAACCATCAAAGAAGAGGTCTGGCATTGGGGCACAACACTCAGGGCAATACAACAAATATCCTTTGATAAACGTCATGTTTAGTTGGGACAAATGGGTTGACGCCTTTGTTTTTCTTTCAAATTATGTATTATGACTCATCCTTGTACTCTTGAATTTTATCAATATATGTTAGTGTTTGACCTTTAAAGAACACGCAACGACTACCTCGCATCACTATATTACTCTTTCTCACATCATTTATTTATTTATTTTTTTATTATTATTATTATTTATTTTTATTTTATACTTTCTCACACCACCTATATAAACAAAAATCACTCATTTTTTTCCCTCACCATTCAAATCGACGATGGTTTCTCCCTCCTCCATTCGAAGTTTCCTCTTCCAAATCTCTTCAAAATATCTTTCCACACTCAAATCGCTTGCAAATCTTCTCATTCTCCCTCGAAAACTCTCAAAATCCCTTCAAGTCGAACCCTTAAACCCAAACTCAATAAATATGCATAACTTAACATAACAGAGAAACTCAAACTCAAAACGAAAAAAAATGTAAAATAAGGTAATTTTTTACCAATTTAAACCCTCAATTGAGACCGATTCTCAAGCTCATCAAAACATGAAAGTTGCAATACTCTAAGTTATCTAATAAACACAACTTGAATCACTTGAAAATGTTTGAAATGAACAAGTTATGGTCATTTTACTAAAGTCACGAAAATATGTCAAAAAAATAAAACGGGATAGTGTTCCTGACTTTCGGCAACCTTATGTGCACGATCAAGACCGATTCTCAAGTTTATCAAAACACAAAGGTTGTATTACTCTAAGCTATCTAATAAACACAACTAAAATCACTTGAAAATGTTTTGAAATGAGAAAGTTATGGTCATTTTAGTAGAGTCGCGCAGAACAGAGAAAAAAATATATGTTTGCAGAGTGCACTGCGCGAATTTTTTCCTGTTCTACACGACTTTACTAAAACGACCATAACTTGCTCATTTCAAAATATTTTTAATTGATTCAAATTGTTTTATTAGATAACTGAGAGTGCTACAACCTTTGTGTTTCGATCAACTTGAGAATTGGTATCGATCGAGCACATAAGTTGGCTGAAAATCAGGAACACTATCCCGTTTTATTTTTCTGACAGATTTGCGCAACTTTAGTAAAATGATTATAACTTGCTCAATTCAAAAAAATTTCAAGTGATTCAAGTTGTCTTTATTAGATAACTCATATTATTAAATTTTTGTGTTTTGATGAACATGATAATCGGTCTCAATTAAGGGTTTAAATTGGTTCGAAGTTACCCTGATTTTCATTTTTTCGGTTTGAATTTGAATTTGTCTGCTATGTTAAGTTATGCATATTTATTGAATTTAGTTTTAAGGGTTTCAACTTTAAGGATATTTTGAGAGTTTTGGAGGGAAAGAAAGGAGATTTGCAAGAGATTTCGACTGGGGGAGGGATGAAGGAAATATAGAGGGTTTTGTTTATATAGGTGGTGTGAAAGAGTATGGTGGTGTGAAAAGTAAGTAGGTGGTGTATGAGAGTAGAATGGTGTGAGAGAAAGGAATTGGTGGTGCGAGGTAGTCGTTGCCTAAAAAAAATCTTAGTGCGAGTAGGAAAACTCTTAGGGTGTCTTTGGTTGTATGGAATCCTAAGTCATGAGAATCCATGAAGAGACTCCTATATTTTATGCTAAATTGATGTATCACTTTACATCCACCATTTAATTTTGTAATCAATGGTGGGAGTGAAAGTCTCATGAAAATGAGAATCACACTCCTTGGTCCCCTAAAGCATGTGTTTCCTATGTTCATGAGACTTTCATTCCCACCATTAATCACAAAATCAAATGGTGAATGTGAAATGATACATAAATTTAGCATAAAATATAAAATTCCCTTATAAATTTTCATAATATAGAATTTCATGCAACCACCTTAATTTTGTTTTCTTCATCTTCTTTATTATTTCCGCATAATTTTTTAGTTATAGGTATCACAAAAGTCAACTTAGGCTAGAGGGGAAAGATGTAATCATAGTAAGCATATGGCTATAACACCTGGAAGGCTAGAACTGTGATATCTATTTGCTCCATTAGCTTATTCCAATCATGACAGACAAAATAAAAGAGCCCCAATCTAGAAGATGACGTGCCTTTTCCAATTAGATCTTATGAACCTCTCCTTTCATGTTGCTTCTTTGATGAATCACTCCAGTCTTATAAATTATATACGAAAAATGAATTTTAAGATCTACTTTTTCGTAATATAGAACATTTAGATATCGTAGTTGATGTAATGGCTAATTTGTACCTACTTTTATGACCAACAATATTTATTTTATTAAACTAAGTTATTCCATAAAGTTATAGGACATTTTTTACCCTTCCTAAACAAATAGAAAATCTATTTTTATACTTTCATAACCAACAATGACTCCTTAATTAACTATTCTGTTTATGGCTAGCGAATTGTTAGTTGAGTTATGCTGTATAAATTGATGATTTATGGCCTATTATTTCCACAATCACTCTCCAAAGCATATCTAATAGAGCCAAAAATATCAATTTTTATTTATTTATTTAATTTTATTATTATTATTATCATCATCATCATCATTATTATTATTACTACTATTATTATTATTATTATTATTATTATTGGCCACTATAGATTACTGCAATAGTCAGTCATAATTTTTTATTGTTCTTAATAGTCTCTTCAACTTCAATTGTCACTTGTTGACGACAGCTTTGATGTATCCCCCACTACAAAACTCAAACTTTTGTTGAAAAATACTTTTAACCAGAAAAAAATTCGTTAGTGGGTTCCTTGAGGCATCCTCATAGCTAAAGGTATTTGTCAAAGAATTACAGTTTTTGTTGGTAAAAGGGATGTTAAGTCAAAGAAATATTTTGTTGGTAATACTGACAACTACCAAGGAAATTTGTTGGTAAAAATCAAATAACGCTACCAACAAATTGTTTGTTGCAAGAACTATTTTATTTACCTATGAATTTGTTCTCGAAAATTTTTAAAATTTTCATTGGTAAAGATAACAACCTTTATCATAGAACTTTTTCGTTGGTAAAATGCATGTATATCAACGAAAGTTGTCATAGGTATTGTGAGTAATTACCAAAGAAATTCGTTGGTAAAACTCAAACATTTTTACCAACGATTTATTTTGTTGCAGAAAAGGGTTCGTAAATCCAAAGGTAATTTGGTGGGAATAGGTATTTACCTATACCAAGAAAAAAAATTTGTTGATAAGCACATAAGCATTTATACGAAAGAAACACAATTGTGTAGCAAAACAATATATTTTCACCAAAAAAAAATTATTCTTTGATAAATGCATAATATATTTAACCATGAAATGTTCCTTGAAAAAGGCTTAGGATATACAACAAATTGTTGAACATTGTTCAGGAAAATTTTGTAGGAAAATTTAATGAATACCAACATAATTTTCATCAAAAATAGTTTAATACCACGACAAATTGTTGGTTTTATACCCAGGAAAATTGTCTTTAAAATACATCAATCAATGAATGATCTGGTTATAAATTTCCTTCAAATTTTTGTTGCCAAATTGTTCGACTACTCTTCAACCAACATTGGATATTTTATCAACAATCTTATGCAAAAATTAACAAAAATCTGCCATAGAATAAATCTTGAAAATTAAGTCTAACATCATCAAAATAATCTTTAAGCTCCACTAACAATCCTACAAACTTCGTATCAATTAAAATTCAATAAATAATTTCTAAAAATCAAGTAAATATTAATTCCGTCATAGTGGAATTCAAAAGTTCCTCAGCATATGCATGCTAAACAACATCCACAACTTGGTTGAGTAGCCAGGAGGCTTAGAAGTGTACGTTCTTCAAACAATAATATCTTTTCTAGTGGTTCTCATCGTTGTCGTTTTCCTCGACTCCATTAATATTGTTCTCATCTCTGAAAATAAAACAATCTTTCAATCAGCCAAAAGACTTTAACAAATAATGAACTGCATATGATATGGTAAGCATGTTGGACAAATAATAAACAAAATGGTACACCATTACAAACATGTTGGATTCTAACAGACTCGATGTAATCATATGGTAATCAGGGTAATCATCAAAATTGAGACTCAGGGTAATTTCATGGTAAGCATATGGTAAGCATGTTGGATTCTAACAGACTCTGGGTAATCATATGGAAATCAGGGTAATCATATAGTAAGCATGTTGGATTCTAACAGACTCAAGGTAATTTCATTAAACAAAATGAACTCGTATTTCGAATAGTATTCATCAAGGATAATTTTTGACAGTGTGAGGTGCATTCGCAGGTAATGGCTACGAGTGTAATAAGGATCAAAGATGCTTAGACATTACATCCATGAAAAATTGATCCATAGAAGCAGCATTAGACTCAAACATCTTTGTATTCATTTCTTGCCACATGACTCACGACTGCATAATGAATGAGAGACCAAGTTGATCAAACCACCTTGCTTGTACCCTTACAATAAGCTTGGCCCTTCCAATCGTCAAACACATCCAAAATGGACTGCCATGTCATCCAATAAATCTCACTCAAAATATTACCACACGGGAGAACAAAGGTGGCTAAAATTGTGGGAAACTATAAGAACTTGGGTTTTGCAAAATGAAGTCATTCAGACTAGCCCTACCTTTTTTTTAATGTTGCAATTTGTAGTCATGCAATGGAGTCGCCACTCCCTTAAACCCCCTTCTATTTTCTAGAGTTTGGCATCTCTCATTGGACATGGTCTGACTGGTAGGGGTAGCAACACATTCAACCATGATTTTCAACCAACGTCACAAATAGATATAAATAGAACTCTACTACATATAAATAGAAGTAGAACTTTACGCTGGACAGAGATCAGAAACAGGGAGAAAATTAGTTCATTTGGACTGCACACCACGTCTTGCATTTCAAAAGTGGAAAGAAACTTTCAACCCATATTCGATCAGCATTTGTTCATCAGATGATTGACCTCGACAAGAGCTTTCTCTCGACCTCAACTTTCCTATAATAGTTTCATTGTTGTTGGATATCTCATTTTTTTAGCAGTCTCAAACTCATGTCAAGCTTAAACTTCATATGACCATAGTTGTAAAAAAATAGGTCGGGTACTTTCTAACAACAACTATAGCTTCACAATTAAACTACTCAGAAATGCTTATGTTAACAACGACTAACAGATACTACTCAGATGCTTCACAATTAAACTACTCAAATGCTTCACAGTTAAACTACCCAGATACTATTTGTTTGCCATGTTCTTGACAAACAAATAGTAAGAAGCAAAACTAAAGAAAAAATATACTTGACTTGGAAAAAATAAACATTACATGAATGACGCGAGGCTCCAGACAGCTGCGTATGTCTTGACATGAAATCCTGAAACATATTTTGTATATGATTCTGTTGGTCCTTTTGCATTTGGTCCACCCATTTTGATAACTTTGTCTCCATCGTAGTTTGTTTCATCCTCATTTCATTTATCAACTCATCTACTCGTTTGCGTAATTATTGATTATCTATTTTAGCCTTCTCAGCTCTATGACTAGCACTCACCTCTATTAAACTACATTTGGAGCTTGATCTAGCGGTTACCATGAGCTTTGCTCCATGCCCTAGTCTACATACATATCCTAATTTTGTCCCAAGGACCTCAGTCTTGATCTCCAATTCACTCCTTTTAATACCATCTGGTGTTGGTTCATTGCGCATTAGCTCCATATTTTGTTGTGATAACGCAATTAAAAGTTGATAAGATACAACTTAAACATCAATATAATTTAATTTCTAGTCAATTTCTTACCCAATTAGCCTCCGCCGACTCATGAACCCATTCTTCCGTTTTTCGACAATGTACGTTCTTGTAATGATCTATCTCACTAGGCACTTGGCCAATCTCTGGATTTCGCTGTGCAGTTATAACACATTGTAATGAATGATATGTGATAGAAGATATGATAAAAACTAACGCAATTAAGAATCTTACCTTATCATATAGGTTTCGAATAAATGACTTGGAACCTGAGGTATGAGGCAATTCACCATTTTTCTTATTTTGAGAATTTATTTTGCTCATTTTATGAGTACAACGTTACACAATATAATGGAATTATATGTAAGGATTTGTCGTCTATAAGAATATGCCTATTTAGCTTTATCATTTAAAATTGATAATTTATACACAGATATGTAGATTACTTGAAATTTCTCTGAACTAAATCATTCACAGAGGACTTTCCATTCATCAATCGTAACTTCTAATGGTGCATTCTGAAGTGCTTCCTCACGTGTATTAAACATCTTATAATGTTTTTATAAGTCTGACCGATAATCAGATAGGCGATGTTGAATCATGTCATCAATAGTGACAATAACATGAGGATTACTTGTATCAATTTCAAACTTATCCTGCAAAGTAATAAACAACAAATTGAATACTAATATTTGTTTACAACAACAAATGAACAAAATACAATAAAAATAATATATATATCTTCTGGAATTGTTCAGTAGATGGTGTTTCATTTTCCCTCTTGCGATCTAACAAAAGCTCTCAATTTATTGTAAGATGTTCATGTATCCCAGTGTTCGATTGTATCTACGTAACGTATTATATAATTGTGTCACACGCAAAATGGGTGTATGCATTCATGCAAAATAGGCACATAGGGACTAGTTTCTTGTAAAGCCACGAACCACATTCTAGAACACTCTTATAAAGCCCAAAACGGTCTTCAGGGCTTAGGGTGGATGCTATGAACTCTTACTCTCCTAGCTTTACATGAGGGTGTCCCAGTTTCTTGTTTCGAAATGATAAATGACTCTAAAAATCACTCATTCCCAAATAGAAGCAACGATATTTCATTTGGCATGATTGAAAACAACTATGCTCCAAAAAATATATAAAACCAATCATTAACAACGAATACATTTTTATTTAATGGGTCAAATCTACTTATAAAGAATTTGAACAAAAAAAGAAACAGACAAATGGGTCGCTAAACATACACTTGAGTGATAATGAAAGTTCAACAACCTGGATGATGGATGTTCAACCAACCAAATATTTAATGTTGCGGCAAGGCATGGGAAGGGAAGGCAAGATGGAATACTAAATAACCCACCCACTGGACTTTTCTGCACACATACAGATAGACACAGAAGCAGGAGACTGAATAGAAACTCAGTGATGATTAGCGAACTTACGCAGCTTTCTGTGCTACTCAGTAAAAACTATTCAACCCAGCTTATTCATGTACCCCTTTTTTAGCTCATTACAAGTGTGGTTCAGTTTCTATCCCTAGGACAAGTAGTTCTTGGATTGGTCCCAATGGCTTATATCTGTAGTCCAAGAGAAATAATATTTCTTTCGGCCTTTTGAATCTCTTCATGAAAATTCCCATTATCTTGCCAAATCCAAGCTAATGTGATTAAAAAAAAAAACCATAGAAGCACTCCAAGAATCACTCATTGCCAAATAGAAACAATGATATTCCATTTGGCATGATTTCCTCTTTAATACTACTTGTTTGTTAACCTTAAGCATATAAAACAACTATGCTCCAAAATAGGTAAAAAAAAAAAAAAAAAAAAAACAATCATTAACAATGAATAAATCAACCCAAAACATATAAAAAAAAAAAAAGTAATATTCCTGAATGTAAACATACAATAAATAAGAGGATGTAATGGTACCTTAGAACTTTTACCACTTATGTGTTTTAACATTAAAGAAAAAAGCTATAGGCACAGACAACAAATCCCACATAAACATTACTTCAAATAGCTAAGCTACATTAATAAATGGAACACAATCTGACAAAACCATTTGCCACCAATCCAATTAATCAAATCCCAGCAAGAAGAACATGAACAACACCATAAAATGATCATGAACAACAACAGCTCAACTTGGTATTGTTAAGCAAATAAAAAAAAAAACAAACAAACAGTAATAGTTCTACAACAAGATTATCAAGAGTTCTCCAAGCAAGAATCATCAAATTGATTAAGAAGAAATAGATACCTAGTTGTATCATTCTCCAACAAGTGCAGCAGTTGCACGTCTCTTCTTCTCCAAGTTCTTCCTCCAATTAAGCAAAAGGTAAGGAAGGAAATAGGTAGATGGTTAGGGTTATATCTATTGAGACACCCCATTATTTTAGGTAGTGTATCAAGGGTTGATTCGTTAGAAAGATGAGGGAAAATCGAGCGGGAATGAGAGGATCGTGCAAGAGGCATTCATGATTTTTCAAATTTTCACGATTTGGGAATCTTCACAATTTTGGGAAGTCCTGTTTGAGAAATTTGGGAATGAGATAAGTTTATTTTCCCCAATAAAACTTGAGAGAATATTTTCTCTATATATTTATATAGTTTTATTTATTATTTATCAATAAAATTATGCCTATTATTTACTAATGGCATATATCAATTTAGATTTTGGCACTCTTAATAACTTATTTTTTTTACCATATTATTATTTAAATTAAATTAAAAACTTATTTATGATTAGTAGTTAAAAAAATACAACTATTATGTATTTTAAATAATTTCTAATTAATTCATTTCATTGCTCATGGTGTTAGGTCTCAAATAAATAGTGGTGTAACTTTTGGAAATATTTTGATCGATATTGATCAGTATTGAAAGAGTTTATTAAATATTTTGATCAATACCTTGACCGCTCCCTCGAGCTTGACTCCTAGACGACCACACTCAAGCCTGCCTACTGGTGAGTTGTTTCGCCGGCCATGATAGATTGACCAAGGGTACGTGTTCAACAGCCAACAAGCCACATTATTGCCTTTTGAAGAGGGAAGCACCCGTTCTCCTGGATACACGATTCGAACTTGAAACCATGTATCCACCATCTCCCTGAATATTTTGGGATCTGTGAGAGTTAAGAAGACGGTAGCATCGAAGCTTTCATGTATTGTTCAAGAAATTATTTCAATCAAACTATTATTCAAAGAAATGTTCTCTCATTCCTCTCTAATTGTAATAAACCTATCAAACTAATTATACTAAACCTCAATAAAAAGGGTTATGTAAAAAGTATCATAATTTTTTCTATCTGAAAGCATGGGTGTTGGTCGATAGTTGACGACTATCATCACTCAAGCTTGTTTTAAAAATTCAATTGAGTTTTTTCACAAAAGACTTGTTGCCTTGCATGTAATACAAATGACTCTCAAACATAGCTAATTAATAGTGTATTTTTTTATCTTTATAAAATAATTTAATTTATTTGAACTTAATGCCCTCAATTAAACAATATTACAGTCAAGGTTTTTATCAACGAAATTTACTTCCTTTGAAAATAATACATTTTTAGTTGGAAAAAAACTTGTACCAACAAAACATTTGTCTCTAGATTCCTTGAATTATCCTTTTACAATATTTTGCAATAAAACCAAAACAAAACAAATTGTCAATAAATAAATTTGTTGGCCATGTTACAACAATTTTAAAAGAAACAATAATGAGTTAATGAAGTTTATTGAGAAATAAATTTTCATGGAAATGATTATTAGTTTTTAACAAGAAAAAGTTGTTACCAATAAGGTTGCAATTACCAATAAAATTTTATTTCCTTGTTGTAAAGATGTTATTAAAATAGATATTTTTTCTTAAAAAAAATTCCGTTGCTATTAGTATACAAATTTTCAACAAAATAATAATTTATCGCTATGAAATAGTTAGTGAGCTTTAACAAGAAATAAATTTTCATGAAAGTAATTATTACTTTTTACCAACGAAAACAATTTGTTGCTAACAAGGTTATAATTATCAACGAAATTTAATTTCCTTGCTACTGAGATTTCGTTAAAAAAAATATTGTTTCAACAAAATAACAAACATTGCCAGTAGTATAGCAATTTTCAACGAAATATTACTTTGTTGCTATAAATTAGTAAACGAGTTTTAACAAAGAAAAAATTAATGGAAACAATTATCATTCATTATCAACGAAACGAAACATTACAAATAATGTGATTATTATCTAGGAAAACATATTTCCTTACTAAAGAAGTGCTAATATTCGTTAGCAAGGAATGTGATTTGTTGTTAAAATTAATCTTCTTTATCAACAAAATATTTCATTTCAGATGATGTCATAATTACCGAGGAACTAATATTTTATGGCTATAAAAAATATTTTGTTGGTAAATCAATTAGGTAGGAAATTAGATTTGGAGGGAATGCTTCCCGCCACCTATTCAACAAAGAAAGTTTCTCAAAAAATATGTTTTGTTGAAAAAAAGTAACAAGTTTATAGTTGTTTCAATGAATTTTTTTTTCGTTGCCAATGATATCATATTAACAAGGAAATTAAATTTAGTAGAAATTTTTTTGTTGGTAATTGATAGATTTCTTGTAGGCCCAATGAAATAATGTTCAATCCCTTCTTTATTTCGCAAATATTAATATCTATAAAAATTAATTTACTTGAGTAATATTCACGTAGACTAAGTTTATTGATTTTTTACAATTCAAGTTTTAGGGCTATCAGCGATTTAAGTTAAGAGGTAAACATTGCGATCTTTTATAGCTAAAATCATGCAAAAAAAAAAAGAATAATAATAATAAATAAATAAATTTATTGGTATTTTTGACTCCATTAGATGTGTTTTGAAATGTGTAAATTGACGAAAATCATCAACTTAAATAGCCTAACCCAAACAAATCCAATGATTATTGATTCAACGTTGAATAACAAATTAATGACACTGTATTTCAAAAAAATTGACAGTTTAAGTTTGAAGCTATTAATGAGCGAGTTAAAAGGTAAAAACTATTATCAACTTAGAAATGAAATCATCTATTTTCCCCACACCCAAAAGAATAATAATAATAATAATAATAATAATAATAATAATAATAATAATAAATGATTAAAATAAATAACAAACCAATTAATAGAAGAGTAATTGTTGGTCATAAAAGTATAAAAAAAATGTTTTCTATCTGTTTATGAAGAATAAAAATGTCTTATAAATAAGTTAACTTGGGTTAATAAGAAAATCCGTGTTGGTCATAAAAGTATAAAAATAAGAACAAATTAGCCATTAATCAACTATGGTATCTAAATTGTCTATTTTATGAAAATGTAGCATTTAAAAGCCATTTTCCGATCTACATATATAAAAGTGTCACATTTAAACTATATGCATACCCCCAATACTAGCTAGAATTAAAGAACAATAATCGAAAGAAACGGAATAACTCGAAATAACAACGATAAAATAAAGAAAAATAACTAAGAAATATAATACTCTTTTAATCACTCAACTAATTAACAACGGGCAATCTATGCCCTTTTTATAACTAATCTCTTCTAAAACAAGCCTTAAACTTAATAGGAAGCAAAAATAAGATTTCTGATATTGCTAAAATACTACTATTGATAATATTACTAAATATAATAAATAAATCAACCTCTCTAGGTTGAAGAATCTCGTCCTTGGGCTTGAAGTCAAGAAAGTCATATGCTAGCAGCAACAAAATGTAAAGTGTCCATGTTAACTTTTCCTTTATAGTCGCTCTGAACCCCAATAAGTAAATCCAAAGGTAACTACCAATATCAAGTCGTAGAAAGTCTCAGACTTGAAGGAGATCCATTGTGTGAACAAATTGCTGAAAAGTAGTTGCAAAACTGTCTCAAAATGGATCCAAGAATTGGTCATGCGGTAAAAAGTGTATTGTCTTGTGGTAGTGAATAAGAAACATCAAATTTTGGTGGTACTGACAGTTTGGTGGGGTGTACATAGCTAAAGGGGTCCAGGAAATTAAGTACAAAATTTTGGTCACGGATTGAATTGGAAATTAGAGTAGGGACTGTGGGGGGAAAAGTTATTTTCTTCTTCTCCCTCAACTGGACTGAAACAGGGAGAGAAAGCTCTCAAAGGCTGCGATGGGGAAGGATTTGGGCAGGAGGAATTTGAGGAGAAGGGAGGGGGTTTCGATGGAGGACGGTGGGGAAAGAGGTTGATCGACCAAGGGATTGGGCGGTTGGGCTGCGATCGACCTAATTGCAATCTAGCTGCGATTAAAGTGATGGCAATCTACAGGGGAAGGAGGAAGAAGATCAATGGTTATAGGGGATCGATTTAGCGACTGATGAAGAGGGTGGGTGGGTCGTCGATCAATGGAAAGGAAGAGGTGGTTGACTAAGGTTAGCGGAGGTAGATAGGTGGACTCGATTGACGCAGGTGGGAGGCAAACAATAGTGTCGGGCTGTGAAATGCGATCGAAGGTGACATGGTTCGTTGAGGTCGATCACTGGGAAGCGATCGATCATGGTTGAGCTTGACAGAGGCTTGCGATCAGTCTATTGGATCAACTCGATAGGGATAACTGAAACTGCAACACCGCCAACCTGCAACGACACACTGGGCTAGGCTAGGCTAGGCAAAGGGAAACAGGTTGAGGGGGTTAGGTCACACACACAAAACTACACAGTATACAGTACACCTATGTACGTTGCTACTGCCTAATTGATATTCTTTCCTCCTTTTAGGACTTCCTTAAGCGAAATTCTAAATGTCGAGGGAAAGAGCGAGGAAACCAGCGAGGTTTTTGAGGTGGCGGGGGGTGAACCGTTCACCCCCTCAAGATGTGTTCCACGCGCGCATCTCGAGGGGGGGTGAACGGTTCACCCCCCGCCACCTCAAAAACCTCGCTGGTTTCCTCGCCCTTTCCCTCGACACATAGAATCCCTCCTTCCTTAATTAGCTTATGTTACTTACAAAACGGATCATTCTCGATAGATAGTATAGTGCACTTAAATGATATCTGAACGGGAAAGAAGTTGTTGGACTTACTCCTCCCTTGAGACGGAATCCTTGCTTTCAACAAACTCATGCCTGAACCTTTTGCACTTGATTCGTACTATTTGCAAAATCGAGAGTGGCTGAGGATTGATTGAGAGCTAGTTGAGATCCTAAATGGGTTCACAGCATAGCTCTTATGGTTATTACTTCCTATTGACTTTCTTTTAGTTTGAGTAGTTATTATTCATATTCTTATTTCTATTCCTATCCGAGTAGTAGGCAGCTCTAAGAGTCTCGTCGTGGTGCACCTATTGTATCCACTAAGAGTCTGCATTTGTCTATTCCCAATAATTCCTCTTCCGTTGAGTGCATTACCAAGATAAAGACTCACATCCTAATCAACGTACTGTAATGAGCTTTCCATGGGTATTTGGTAACCAGTAGGGGTAGATCGGCAGTTCGACAGCATAAGAAATAAAAAAATCCAAAATAGAATGTCTTCTAATGCTATAGAATAAGATTGATTGGTTGAGGCTTCAAAATTTAACGTTGGTTCATTTGAACCATATAAACCCACAAGCAAGTGATAGAAATAATGTTGGTATTCGAGCTAAAGCTCATAAAAGAACTTTATATTGGCACTCGAGCAACTAGCTGATGTTAAACATTTTAAACTACTAAGACGGGTATACACCCTTTTTAATTGAACTTACATTCTACCATTGAAATTGCGACAACTCAGTTGAGAGCTTCATGATTGGTTCAAGGGAAGGTCGACCAATGATTGATAGGCCACCCCCTTTCTATCCGTCTTTTGATCCCTCATTCCACTAATCCATTATTACCGATTCATTCAAGGCAGACTCCCTACTTCTTTGTCTTATTAGCTTAGCGCATGTGGATGAAAGTCGTTGAACTTCTGTTTTCCATAAGATGAGTTGTTTTGAATGCAAAGAAATGTTGAACCTCACGAATTGCTTCCAATCCCTAACTTTGAACCTTGGATTATTTTGTCGAAGTGATTGGTGAGGAGGTCTTTTGCCATTTTTATGCTCGTTCTCTTTTGTCAGGATTTTCAATGTCACCAATTCTAAATGGTGATGTTACATGAAAAAAATTTTGTTTTTATTGATATGACACATTAACATTAAGAACCCTTTTTTTGAGGTGTACAACTAAGCGTGAGCCTTCATAATACAAAAAAGAATGGGTCAATAAAGGCATACCATAAGAAGAGACGGTGCAACCGAAGGATCAACCGAGTTGTAAACTGCAAGTTTGGGGAATACATGATGGACTAACTGCTTCTGGGAGCTTTTCTAAATAAATAAAAAAACAATTACAAGAAATATCACATAAAGCTTCTCGTTGAGTAACTAATTGAACATGATGAGCTATAGGGATGCTACTAAAAGAGACTGTACTAACCCGATCGGATGTGGTAGCAAGTTCATGGATACTCCTTGCAAGTTGTGCATATGAAACCGGCTGTACCAGAAAATAGGTTATCATTAAAACAAAATGTGCTATTGCACACAGTTATTATGATTTATGTGTAACTAAATGTAAAAATGCGCTAATGCACAAAGCTATTATGTGCATCTAAATGTATATCTGAATCCCTATAATGCAAGTATGCAACAAATCCAGAAGACCAAAAATTATTGAATTAAAATGGTAATCTTCGCAAATCAATTGTATTTCAAAGAAATATGTTTATTACGGTTACTAGGAATGGTGAATGCATGTTCTCACGGGTGACAAGTTTACCGTGTTTTAGTTTTCATCTATATATTTTAAATGTTTTATTGAGTAGGACTTGCTTTTTGTTTTGGTTTAAAGTCTAAGTAGGGTTGCAATCTTCTTTAATAAGGCTTTCAAGCTTACAACCAACAGAAAAATGGACCTTTAGGAAAATTCGAAAAATTTAATAAGTGAAGATGGTAGATGATGCAATCGTTTTTCGCTCTCTGCTCCGACCTTGACCTACAAACCTACTAACATGCAAAAGGATGCACGTGAGCCACGAACCACCGTTGTGGTGGTCGATGCCACTCCGATGCTAAAGTCAGACAGAGATTTGAGAAAGGTGTAATGTTGTAAACATGGAATTTGTAGCGTACCTTAACTTACCAACCTCATGTCTTATTTATAGAACAAAATTCTTGGTTCAACCATGCTATCGATGGTGTAGTTTAAGGAAAAATATCTTTGTGGAGATCCTTCTCTAATTAGGAGTCGTGCTGTGGAGGGAAGTTTCCCTGTTAGCCATGCGCTCCTAAATACGCGATAGATAGTTCCCGTTCCGAGAGTATTCTACAGGTGGAAGTCTCCATATGTGATACGTACTCTAGAATATGCTTCCTAACCATTGTAATTGCCTGTCCAAAGTTGATCCTCGAGATATTTGCCTTAACAAGGCTTACAGGTATTGAGGATAGTTGTGAGACATGTGAGCCTAACGGGCTGTAAGAATTATGGTCCGCTTGGCGAATTGCATTGGGCAGGTTTAAAACCATATGGGCCGGATCAGTGTCGGGCTGATGCTAGGGCCTATCTTTATCTTTTCCTCAAGATCATCATGGCACGTGTACGATGTAGAGCCGAGACCATTTTGATGTATCATCAGCTACTCCCCCGAATCAGTAGACTATCACATCGGTTCGCTGTCATTTCTTGAAAAGATACGACGCTCATGATGATTGAGTCTGAATCGTTTGCTTGAGCCAAACGCTTCATTAATTGAACGTGCATCGATTCAGTGGAGAAGAGGCGGGAGACCAATCCCTATTTAGGTCATCCTTTGTGCGGAGACTAATTCTTCTATTTTATTGTTCTTTGAAATCTTGCACTGTTTCTCTTCTGATTGATAAATTTGTTTATTCTTCTTCATGGCTCAACAAAACCTTCTTGATGATGCAACTTTGGCCAATGGCCTTGAGTTTTTTCGAACACAGGTCGCTTTTCGAATCGGTTCTTGCTAAAATCCATATGAAGTTTGGGGTCTCTGAGGACCTACCATTATATACTCTGAAGGATGACAAGACGTCAATGTTGCCATCAGCGAGGTTCATCTGTTTGCATCACGGGATGCTCCAAATTGGAGTCCATTTTCCCGTTCTGGATGTGATTTGGGACTTCTTGGAATTCCTCCGGTCTAGTTGGGGCCTAATGGGTATAAGATCATTCTTCTCATTTTGATTAGGGTGAAGGAAGTTGGTGTCCGCATGACTCCTCCAGTGATCAAGTTGATGACTTCTCCTAAGTTGAAAAATAACATTGTCTGTAAAATGACGTTGTCGACTTGCTTTGTGAATCTGCCCGATGATTTCAAGTTCAGGCATAAGCATTTCTTCTTGGCTCTTGTGGATTCAAAGTACTTCCAGTTTAAGGGTCGCCCACACGAACGAGAGCTCAAGCCACTTCATAAGTATAGCATTTTCTTCTGACTTGTCGCACTTGATTGTGTGTTAATCGCTGCTCGTGTTTCCTCACTGGACGTTTTCCACTACTCTTTTTACATTAGATGAGCAAAACATTATGGAGACATTTCGTGGCTTACCAACTAGGGCTGAACAAAAATTCGATCAAACCGATTAAACTGACCGAACCGATCTTAACCGAACCAATTGGTTCGGTTTAAATTCGGTTTGGATCGGTTTCGATTTTAAAAAATTCAAAACTAAAGTGGTCGGTTCGGTTTTCAGTTTCTATGTGATTTTAACCGACCAAACCGAACCGACCGAATAGATATAATAAATAATATATATTTTATATATAAATAATACAATATGTTTAAAATAGTCGGTCGGTTCGGTTTTATTTAGGTTTTGGTTCGATTTTAGTCAGTTCTGTTCGATTACGGTTTGCATAAATTAGAATCGGATTGGTTTTGTTAATGGTCGGTTTGGTTTCGATTTGAAAATTTTAATTCAACCCTATTACCAACGCAGAATGTAGTGGACGTCATATGTGTCACCAATTTTGTTCACAATAGGCTGTGGAACAACTGGCATGTGCCCCACACTCTCTACCGATTGTCGCGAATTAAGCTTGAAAGAGGGGTCGTTTCTAGGAAAAGGAAGGCCGTCGAAGCCAAGGATCTTGTCTTGTCTAACACGGAGAAGTCGTCTGAGATGCTTGCCACCTTTCTAAATTCAAAGAAGTCTTGCGTTAGGACTGGGTTGGGACTCCGTTTGACCATCAGGAGGCGACATTGGTGTTTGGTCGTCCGTTAGAAGATACAACGACATATCCTCTGGGATTCCAAACCTAGAACAGATTTCATCAATACTAGGTTCAGACAACAACCTGTCTTAAAACAACTCTAGGCCCTCAGGAAAGACAACATTATCAAGAAGACATTCTCGGGCCATGGGGAATACGAACAAACTCTTCTCATCAGAACGATATCTTTGAAAACAAGAAAAGTAGAAGAGTCAGACGCTGCACTGCGAATGACCTATCTAGGCGATGGGTTCTCGCCTTTTTTCCCCGAACTAGCGCACGTTCAATTAATGCAGTGCGCCGCTCAAACAACGATTCAGATTTAGTCATCATAAGCAACACATCCCTTCTAGATATGACTTAGCGAACTGATGTGACGACTCACTAACTCGAAGAGAGTAGCTGATGATACATAAAAACGACCACACCCCTGAGCCGTACACATGTCATAATGATCTCAAGGAACCACGGGTTCAAGCAACAGTCCAATACGGATCCAGACGGAATGATTCTCAGCCCGCTCAACTCCAGCCCACTGGGCGAGCCCAGACTCTCATAGCACGCTAGGCCCACACGTCTCACAGCTATCCACGATACCCGTAAGCCCCTTTTCAGGCAAGTATCTCAAAATTTTGTTTCGCACGGGCAACCACAACTGCTATTTGCTTTCAACTATGAAGCAAACACCAGAGTATCTTTCACACAGGAAAACTTCCTTCGATGGAATGCTCTCGGATTGAAAACTATCTCTCATGTATCTAGGAGCACGAAGCTAACAAATAACTTCTCTCCTACAGCACGACTCCTAATTAGATAGGGATCTCCACGAAGATCATGTCCCTAATCTACGCCTACGATGGCATGGTCAACCTAGGACTCCTTGCACTATAAATAGGACATGAAGTTGGTAAGCTAAGGTACGCTACAAATTCCCTGTTATAGCATTACACCTTCCTTAGATCCTTGTCTGAATTTAGCATTGGAGTATCATCGGCCACCCCACGGTGGTCTGTGGCTCACGTGTGCTACTTGTGCATGTCAAACAGGTTAGCAAAAATAGATCAGAGCAGGGAACAAAAAACGACTACATCAGTACATATTTTAAGATATTAATTAAGCAGGACTTGATTATTCCATAAAGAAGTATGGTTATGAGGTTCTACAAATAATCCTTTCAGCTCCATCAATAAATGAATACTCTAATATCTCTTTGGAGAACCTTGTATAGTTTTTTTTCCTCTGTATATTCAATTATGTCTAAAAAAAATTTGTTAGGATTAAAGTGTCGTAGTTTGGGATTCAGAGAGAAGCCTTATTACTCTACGAATATGACACATCAAGGAAATGAGTAATACTACAGTGCACTGGGTTTTTGCCCTGTTTTGGTGCCTGGTGCTACCAGTCACCGTTGATATGCCTCAAGATAGACATATGTTCCTATCTCGAGGCATATCAACGGTGCCTGGTAGCACCAGGCACCAAAATCGGGTAAGAACCCGGTGCACTTAAGAATTTCTGCAAGGAAATTATAGAGCTGTTCTTTTTAATAGGCTACAAACACTACAAAAAAATTGAAATCAGCAACGGCTAAAAACCGTAGCAAAAAGGCATCAGCGATGGCACAACAACTGTCGCTATCCCGTAGCCACATTTATCGTTGCTATTTGATTCAGCGACGGCAAAATAGTCGTGGCTAATTAACCACGGGATCAAACCGTCGCTAAAGTGTAAAATATATGTGGCTAACTGATTTTTTTTATAAAAAAATTTAATATTTTTTTATATTAGCGACGGCAATTTGGCCGTGGCTAACAAATTTTTAAAAAACAATTTAACATTATTTTTATATTAGCGACGACATTTTAGCCGTGGCTAACAGATTTTAAAAAAAAAATTTAACATTATTTTATATTAGCGACGGCAATTTGTCGTGGATAACTGATTTTTTTTTAAAAATTAACATTATTTTATATTAGCGACGACATTTTAGCCGTAGCTAACTGATATTTTTAAAAAAAAATTAATATTATTTTAATATTAGCGACGACATTTTAGCCGTGGCTAATTGATTTTTTTTAATTTAACATTATTTTTTATTTTAGCGACGGGCATTTTGCCGTTGCTAAATGGTTTTTTTTTTAAATTTACATTATTTTTATATTAGCGACGGCACAATTGTCGTCGCTAAATGGTTTTTTTTTTTTAAATATATATATATATATATATATATATATATATTCGATCTCTCTGAGATCTGAGATTTCTCCGAGATCTTTAAATATATATATTAAAAAATATCGGAGATCTCTCCGAGATCTGTGATTTCAGATCTCGAGAACTTAGATCTTTGAGATTCTCCGATATCAGAGATCTCAGATCTCCAAAATCTCCGAGATCAGAGTTATCAGAGATCTAAGATTTCCAAGATTTTTGAGATCTCAGGTCTCAGATCTTCGAGATCTGAGATATCATAGATCTCAGGTCTCAGATCTCTGAGATCCGAGATATCAGAGATCTCAGGTCTCGGATCTCTGAGATTTCCGAGATCTCAGGTCTCAGATCTCTGAGAGAGGGGCGGCGGATGAAGGGAGGGGAGAGAGAGGCGGCCGGGATCGGTGTCGAGGGAGGCGGCCGGGATCGGTGTCGAGGGAGGCGGCCGGGATCGGTGTCGAGGAAGCGGCGGACTTCTCCTCAGTGGGTTTCTTCTCTGGAAGATGAGAGAAAAAAAAAATTTGAGAGAAATTTTTTGTTGAAGTTGGTTTGTAGAAAAAAATTGAAATTTATATAGAGAAAGGTAATTGAAGGTGGTTGGTTGTGTTAGTTTCACGCGGATCGATGACGTGGTTTGGTTTAGTGCGTTGGATTTAGCTAAATTTTTTGGTGTTATTAACGATTGAGATGAAATTTCACGCGGATCGGTGATATTTTTTTAAAAAACCAATTAGCGACGGCAAGTATGTCGTCGCTAACCTCTTTACTATTTTTTTTTAAAAAACCAATTAGCGATGGCCTATTTGCCATCGCTAACCTCTTTAATGTTTTTTTAAACCAATTAGCGACGGCCTAATTGTTGTCGCTAACCTCTTTAGTGTTTTTTTTAAAACCAATTAGCGACTGCCTCTAACCTCTTTACTGTTTTTTTTTTTAAACCAATTAGCGACGGCAAGTAGCTAACCTCTTTAATGTTTTTTTTTTAAAATCAATTAGTGATGACCTTATTGGCGTCGCTAATCTTCTTTTATCTTCTTTGATATTCTTTTATCTGATCTTATTTGATCTAATCCTCTCTGATCTTTTTTGAATTTATTTGATCTTATCTTATCTTCTTTGATCACATCTTCCTTAATCTGATCTGATTTTTTTTTATCTGATCTTCTTTTATCTTCTTTGATCTGATCTGATTTTTTTATTTGATAATCTTTTATCTTCTTTTTATTGGAAAATGTGTTATTGGAGATTTTATCCAATTTATAAATATATAGCGATTTTGCTTTATATAATTTTAAAAAAATCACATTTAGCTATGGTATTTTGACCGTAGCTAACAAAAAAATAATTTGTAAACATTAGCTACGACCCTAGTGCCGTCGCTATATTGTTTTCTTAAAAAAAAAAAATTTTAAATGACATTAGCTACGGTATTTGGACCATGGCTAACAAATTTTTTTTTTTAAAACATTAGCTACGGCCTTAGTGTCGTCGCTAATATAAAAAATTTAATATAAAAAAACAGTTTCCTAGGTGAAAACTAAGTTTCCTAACCGGGCTGGACGAAAATGTGTTATTGATGATTTTATCCAGTTTATAAATATATCGCGAATTTGCTTTATATAATTTAAAAACAAAAATTCACATTTAGCTACGGTATTTTGACCGTAGCTGACAAAAAAAAAATTTGTAAACATTAGCTACCGCCCTAGTGCCGTCGCTAATATAAAAATTTTAATATAAAAAAATATTTCATTGGCGGGATTCGAACCAGAGTCGCCTAGGTGAAAACAAGGTCTCCTACCGAGCTAGACGAAAATGTGTTATTGGTGATTTTATCCAGTTTCTAAATATATAGCGATTTTGCTTTATATAATTTTAAAAAACAATTCACATTTAGGTACTGTATTTTGACCGTAGCTAACAAATTTTTTTTTGTAAACATTAGCTACGGCCCTAGTGGCGTCGCTATATTGTTTTCTTAAAAAAAAAATTTTGAATGACATTAGTTACGGTATTTGGACCGTGGCTAACAAAAAAATTTGTAAACATTAACTACGGCCCTAGTGCCGTCGCTATATTGTTTTCTTATAATTTTTTTTAAAAAATCACAAAAACATTTCTAAACATTAGCTACGGCTGTATTGTCGTCGCTAAGTTGTTTTGTTATATTTTTTTTAAAAAAATCACATTAGCGACGGTATGTGGACCGTAGTTAACAAAAAAAATTATATACCTTAGCTACGGCCCCAATGCCGTCGCTAAGTTGTTTTGTTATATTTTAAAAAAAAAAATCACATTAGCTACCGTCCGCGTGCCGTCGTTAAGGTGTTTTCCTATAAATGTTTTTTTTAAAATCACAAAAACATTAGCTACGGCTGCATTGCCGTCAGTAAGTTGTTTTGTTATATTTTTTAAAATAAAAATCACATTAGCTACAGCCCTCCTGCCGTCGCTAAAGTGTTTTCCTATAAATTTTTATAAAAAATCACAAAAGCATTTCTAAACATTAGCTACGGCTGTGTTGCCGTCGCTAAGTTGTTTTGTTATATTTTTTAAAAAAAATGACATTAGCGACGGTATGTGGACCATAGCTAACAAAAAAATTTATAAACCTTAACTACGGCCAAAGTGTCGTCGCTAAGTTGTTTTGTTATATTTTTTTTAAAAAAAATCACATTAGCTACGGTATTTTGACCTTAGCTAACAAAACAATTTCTAAACATTAGCTACGGTCCGAATGCCGTCGCTAATCCTCGTATTAGCGATGGTTTTAAACCGTCACAAAACGGTTAGCGACGGTTATTTTAATTTATGTACTGAAATCGTGGCAGAAACTATAGTGACGGTTTAATGCCGTCGCAAACCGTTTAAATAGCGACGGTTTCTAACTTCCGTAGCTAATTTTGGTTTTTTTTGTGGTGAAACTAAAGGATGTATGGGAAGTAAATACAAGTAAACTAAATAGATGGGGCGAGAACAAAAAAAAAGAAAAGAAAACCCTTTCTCTTTCTGTTTGTGTCACAATATTTGCTCTCACGGGGTTCAATGCTTTAGCTGCAGCTAAGGTGTCGCTCTGTATCTGCATGAGGGTGCCTTTCTTTGTCTTTCGATCGTTCTGCACTGGCCTTTGCACAGGTTTCCAAAGTGTTTCTATAGTTGAAGTGGAATAAGCAGCGGTTGTGGGGTCTGAAATAATAAGATCCATGAGCGTAGACTCCGAATTATCCTAGCCAAGGAGTACGACTTCAAGTTAAGAGAAGGATTCTTCTATCCATAGTTGACATACTCAAGCTTAATAATTTACTGAAAATTTGTTTGCATTTTTACGATACAGAAAACTACCATCTGACTGATTATTATAGTTTAACTGCAATAGGCTTCAATGAGTATTTTACAAACCACTTAGGAGACAGAATGCAACTAGCGTAATTGAGAATTTAATCGACATGAAATGCACTTGATAATTAGGTTTTCTTTCTAGTTTCTACTGTAGATAGTGGCTTAATGTGAAATGAAAAAGTTTCTTTCACACATAGAGTCAGGGGCGGAGTTAGGATTGTAGATAAAGGGGGGCAAATGATACATAACTATTTACGAAAATATTAAAAAAATTGAGTTTTTACAACTATATTTTGCAATCAGGGTGACATGGCGTGATTGTGAAAGAAAGATGATTAATTCAACTATACAAACAATATACATGGTGCCAATGGTGTTATGGCCTAGTGATTAGGGCTGTGTGGGTTTGTCCCCCACATCCTAGCTTCGAATCCCACCTGCAGCATGGTTATTTTTTAATGGGTGTTGACCTATAGGTCACCCAGTTGATAGGTTATGGGATCCTTAAAAAACCCTTCCTTTTTTTATTTAGAGAAAACAAAAACATGCATGGTGGTATAAGATGGGAGTTGGTGAGGAGCAGACATCTGACTTTCTTTCTGGCTTTGAGGCAGCAGGACGGTATAGTCCAAGGAGTAGTAGCAGTAGTAGCTGGACTGGAATGGATGGATTCAAGTGAATTTGTTGGACAACAATTTTATTTTTGGAATCCTCCTTCTTCTTCTCCTCTTGCTTTATCTGTCTGTTTGTCTCTTCTTCTCTGAAACTCATTCCTGAGTCAGAGCCTCCGAGGATAACACTTACACAACCAACCCACCCTCTTTTATCTTCTTATTCTTGTATGTCTTCTCGGAAGGGAAATATATGTGTGTGTATAAAGAGAGAGAGTTTTCTTCTTTTAGGCTAGCTCAGGCGAAACAGACAAACAACAGCTTAGCCGAATCAACCTATGACCATCGTGTTTTTCCAACCGCCCAAACCTAAATGATTACTTTTGATTTTGAAAGATCAGAGAGAAAACAAAGCAGATCAGATCCCAACCCCTGAATTAATGTAATATGTTAACTAATATTTTATCACTCTTACCACCATATGCTAGTTGAGTCTGAGGTAAGATCATCTTAATTCTTTCTTTTCTTTATTTTTTTAACAAAACAAAAGAAAACCAATGATGATGTATAATTTCCCTCGAATCCCCAACCCATTTAAAAATTTTAATTTGAATATGATCACATGCATCCCAAAGCAAACCCACCATGTATGGTACTTTCTTATGGTCTCTTTGTTGCTCTCTGTGTGCGTAGGGGTGAATGAGTTAAAATGAGTTGGTGGTAATTAAGAGAGATATTAAAAAAAAAGGTGGGAATTAAAAATAAGAAGAGAGATATTAAAAAAATGGAGTATTGAAGTGGGATTGGTGAGGGTGAAGTTTAAAAAAAAAAATTGTTAGTTTAATTTTTAGTGGAGTTAGAAGTCAAGATTTCATACAAAGGGGGGCAATATAAAATTTTAAAGAGGGGCAATGAAAAAAATATGGATAACTTAGTGACATTTTTTTAAAAGATAAGGGGGGGCAATTGCCCCCCTTACCTCACACATAAATCCGCCACTGCATAGAGTTTCCTAAATTATTAGCCAATTCCGTCTTCGAGATCTACCTTCACTGTTTCAGACCTAAAGAGGAGAAATATTGAGCTCTGCAAGAGCTCCCTGTTTTAATACTGATAAAGAAGTGTGTGTGTGTGTGTGTGTGTTTTCATGTTGTTGGTGGTGGATAATCGAGTAGCGAAGAGAGAAAACAATCAAACTGAAGGAAAAGAGCAAAGAAAAGCTCAGATCTGAGACTCCGAAACCACAAGAGCTTCAGATAAAAGATCTAGAGAAAGCTTAAAATCACTACACCACAAGTGACTATTGATAGCGGTTCATTATAGCGTTTTTGCAGTTAGTGCTATGAAAAGCCTATTTTTAATGACATTTCAATATTAAAACGCTACAAAAAAAAACGAAAGAGCGGGAGTTAAAAAAAAAACCGCTCGATTCTCCTCAAAATTTTTAGAATGCCTTTCATCTCTCTCACCAAATGCACAAAAAAAAAACAAACACAGCTCCTCTCACTTTCCACTTGTTGTTTCCCTATCCCTCGCGCTTTCCCTCGCCCCCTAGAAGGGCTCCTCTCTGGGAGAGAGAGATCGAGGGAGAATAAGAAATCGAGAGGACTAGGAGGAGCCTTCCTCCACAAGAACATGACTCTGCAATGTTCATGGATTTGGAGATTCATTGAATATGACTTCGAGAAGCTTTGCTTTGGCCTGAGCTAAGATATCATGATATCTTTAACCGGCTTCGATTTTGCGTCTTTGGGGAAGAGATTGAGCTGGCGAATTAGCTTCTCTACTTGAAAGATTGGAAAGTCAGAGGCGGTGGGAAGATGAAAAAGGCTATAAAGGTGAGACTTTTGAGGTAAAGATAGATTTTTTTTTCTCTTTGATTTCGATTTGGGGTTTTGGGTTGGTGGTGTGGCAGTAGAGAAAATGAAATATTGAACGTTTGATGAAATGGGTGAAAGGAATCTCTGAGCTAACCTGAAACCAAATTGAGGGGAGGAGAGAAGAAAGGGCGGTTGAGAGAGTGTAAACGGAGCGTTTCTAATTGGCGGATGGTGGTTGTGATGGAGTTTTTGTTGAGAGAGAAAGAGAGAGTCAACGAGAGACAGAGATTGGATGAAGAGGAAGGAAAGGTTGTTTTGCTTGAGATTGGAAGTCAAGAAATTATCAACGGTGGCAAACAGAATTTTGATTTCTATTGGATGATCCATTTAGTGCAGTTGATGCTCATACCGCTACGAGCCTCTTTAATGTAACATTTACTAGCCTCATTGAATCTATGCTCAACTACTTTCTCCTTGAAAAACTAACTTGTTTTATGGCAAGAATATGTAATGGAAGCTCTGACAGACAAGACAATATTATTAGTGACCCACCAAGTTGATTTCCTCCCTGCGTTCGATTCAGTTTTTGTTAGTCTCCACTCCACCCCCTGAAATTCTTATGAATATTCTTTTGTGGTGATTTAATTTCTTCGTCACCTATCTAAGTCCGGTTATCTGATCCTCTTATCATAAGAATACATGATGTGTATGTTCTTTGTTGGATCGTATAGTTGGTTCTTGTTATTTTAGTTGGTCTATATCCAATACCTTTTAGTCTTCTGATGAAAAGTTGATTATGTAATATAGTTGTAGTTGGATTCATCTAATTGTCGCGAATTGATTACGAAATATGACTTGTCCATACGTGGACGGTAAACTTGCATGGTGAATCAATAATGCTATATTGATTAAAATGATTCTTAGGATCGGGTTTCACTTATTTTTGGGTAATGCAATATAACCTTTATTGGTTAGGAACGATTCTTATTGTCGGGAGTCACTGATTTTTCAATGGTCAGATCACGATAATTTCTCGTTGTAACTAAAAATGACTAGATGCATATATACACAACATGAATGAAACTAAATAAATGAATACTTATTTTTGTTTGGTGACTTGGAGACTGTCCATGCTAAATGAGCAAAAGAAACAGCCATTAAAAGGTGTATTGTTGATTTTACTAATATTTCTTTATCATCATTAAAAGAAAGGTTTAGACAGTCATCTCCGACATGATCATGAGGCAAACTATTACTCCAAACAAGCATTTTGATCATGTTTATTTTGTTTACAGTTAATGTCAGATGGGGAAATACTACATGTTGGTCCCTATAATAAGTTATTGGCCTCAAGTCAAGAATTTCATGTCCTTGTCAATGCACACAAGGAAACTGCTGGTTCTGAAAGACTCTCCCAGGTTGTTTCTTCTTAGAAAGCTGGAAACTCTGGTAAAGATATCAACAAAAATTACACAGAGAAACAAACAAAAGCATCCACTGGCGATCAGTTGATTAAGCTAGAAGAAAGAGAAACAGGATATTTGGGTTTCACGCCTTACATACAGTATCTGAATCAGAATAGAGGCTACTTATACTTCTCGTTTGCATTTGTTTGTCATGTTATATTTGTTATTGGCCAAATATTATAGAACTCTTGGATGGCTGCCAACATTAAGAATCCTCGTGTTAGCAAACTGCAACTGATTACATTGTACTTGATCATTGGACTTGGATCATCTATCTTCTTACTTTGTAGATCTCTCTCTATAGTTGCTTTGGGAATCCAATCATCGAAGTCTTTATTTTCTCAGATGCTTACCTCTCTATTCCGTGCACCAATATCATTTTATGACTCTACACCCTTGGGAAGGATATTGACTCGGGTAAGACTCTTAAGTGTCGACTCTAAATTATTTGTGAAAAAATTTTAAGGCTATTATTTTTCTTTTTCTCCTCTGTACATGTCTCTTCTGATCTGAGTATTGTTGACCTTGATATTCCATTCACCCTCCTTCTTTCGGTTGCTGCCACCACTAACATGTATGCAAATCATGGAGTGTTGGCTTTATTACCTGCCAAGTTTTGTTTGTCTCCATACCAATGGTTTATTTTTCAATATTCTTACAGGTAAAATACGTAATTTGCATAGTTTGTATATATGTTTTGAAAGTAGAAAACCTAGGATAAAACAAAAAAAATCAAGGATAAGTGTTTGACACTTCCACCATTCGAGTTGATTCTATATTTCTACAAAAAAGTAGGTGTGGCTTGTATCAGCTTGCATGGGTGCTACTCTAGCTGAAATTTAGTTGTTATAAACTTATTATTATTCCTTTTCCAAGGCAGAGGTAGGGAGATGGCTTCTCGCATTCTTTTATTTGAATGTGAATCTTTGTCATAGATTTTCATATTCCACTTTTCTTTGCCTAATAATTAAACTTTGTTCTTAACAAATAGAGGTACTACTTCTCTTCTGCAAAAGAGTTAATGCAGATCAATGGCACAACTAAATCCATGTTGGCAAATCATCTTTCTGAATCCGTAGCTGGAGCTATGACAATTAGAGCTTTCAAAAAAAAAGATTGGTTCTTTGCTCAGAATTTGAAACTCATAGACACAAATGCTAGTCCGTTTTTCCACAATTTTGCGGCAAATGAATGGTTGATCCAACGTTTGGAAACATTAAGTGCTGTGATTTCCTCCTCAACTCTTGCCACGATTTTACTTCCCCCTAAAACTTTTACTGCTGGTGAGTTATTCACTCTTCTACTTTTGCTGTTATTTTGTTTCTTGAATGCCCATATACTTGTATATAATTGATTTTGATACTTGTATAAAATATGAATATCCATCTTTCGATTACATGAAAATAAAAAATTAACTATTTATATGAGGTTGGCTAACACGTCTTTGATTGCTAAATCTTGTGATGGCTGGATCCTGAATGTGTAGGTGGAGTGCCACTAACTGGGGGCTTTAAACATTCAAGTAAAGCATATTTGTCTACTATTGATAGGATGTGTGTTTATCTTGATTTTACCTTTACTGAGTTATATGTGGTTGTTGACAATGAGTTTCGATCGTTTAGGCGCTGTGAACTTTCAAATCCCAGACTATGTAGGTTCACTCGGTGTTTGGTTATAATTTTTTGGCCACTTTATTCTCAACTTATCTTAAGGTTATCTTGTTTTGTATTTTTTTTCCTTCTAATAGGTTATGGAGCAACCACCAGATTCTCAGATGTTTGCACTGCAGGAATCTTTCCAAACTCCAGGGGTTACTTGATCCTATAGAAATTTCATTATTGCTTTTGTTGGTCTGGTCATCTCTTTTTAGTAATAAGACGACCATTACGCTAATTGGATGCATGAAATATGAAGATAAGTTGTTTAATTTTGATTTCGAAATTAGAAACATCCTTTTGGTTGTTGGTGAATTGATGTCTGATTCACTGCTATGCATATAGGTACCACTAGTATCATTCAGCAGTAGTGAACTTTCATAGAAATTATCTGTTTGATGTTAAATAAATGTTTTGTTGCACCTACATGTATACAAGTGTTGGGCAAGCTATGAAGTCTTACATTTATTCTGTTCTAAAACTGTCAGGTCTGCAAGTTGTTGCTTCCTTAACCTTGCAATTGGTAGATGCAATAGAAGTATGTTTGTGTACATCTTGGTTTGGTTTGATCAATAATATATAGTATGGTTAAGCATTACTTATTAAATAATTCTTATTTGGTTTGTTTGCAAATTTCACTACTTTCACTTCTTTTTGAAAGATAAAGAAGATGAAGGAGATAATGATAGATTGAACACAACTTTGTCCCCTAATGTAAAACATGGTGAATTGGCTAGATGGAGCCCTAAGGTAATTTCAACCTGTGAATTAGAAGATTCTATTAGCAATTGTCAACTTTATAATCTTTGGGGTCATATGTTTTTTTTGTTTCTAGAGCTAGTTTTTGGATTGTGTAGATGTTGATTTTAAGTCTTTGCTCTTAATTAGGTCGAGTCAATTATGGAGGATGAAGATGATTGTGGCCTAGAGCGTGGTGATGCTAATATGGAGTCAGAAGCAAAAACTCCGACTAATAGCATGAGAAATAACAACATTGGAGGAAGTGTGTCGAAAGTGCAACAACTGAGAAAGAAGGGACACACACGTTCTCCTATGCTTTTCTCTCCTATAGATTCCCCTAAAACCCCCTCTCCAAAATCTCCATCATTGAAGCAAGGTGGAAGTTCTAAAAAGGATGTTGAGCCCATCGTGGCCCTTTTATCTAATCGTCTAACATATCCTACTGCTTCTGCCTCGTTGCCTCGTTGCCTCTATCACCTCAGTTGTATAGTGATTCCAGCCTCAGTCCAGAATCAGATATTGAAGTTAAAGTAAGTCGTAAATCTTGAGATTCATCTTCAAATGTTCCAAGTGTTCATTCATAAAAATGAGATGTTAACATTGCTGTTTTTCTTGTTTCCGGTTGTTGTTGTTAAAATGAGATGTTAACATTGCTCTTTTCCACAAAGGAAGCCAAAAAGTCTCAGGAAGAACTTAAGTTCTCAATGGAGCATGAGTTTTGACAATGTGAACACTACAAAAAAATAGGATGTTGCAGCGGTTTTGTAGCGACGTTTAAGTAAAACCGCCGCTGAATGCTATATATAACGACGGTTGGTCGACCGTCGCGGATTAATAGTATTTAATGGCGGTTCCTTTAAATGGCGACGGTTGTAGCCGTCGCTATATGTAAAATCAGATTTTATAACCGAACTAACCCTATACCTAATTTTATATTTATTTTACAGTCCATCATCCTCACCTCTCCACCTCCCCTATACCTCTCCACCTCCCCTCCTCCTCCCTTCCCTCCCTTTGTAGAGCAACCCTATTCTTTCAATCTTGTTGGATTCCTTTCATGTAAGTAGATTCCTAAAACCTGCTCTGTTTTTCTCATTGTATATTCTATTTGTATAATCTATTTTTGTATAAACTGTTTGTATAATTTGTTCTGTTTTTGTATAATCTGCAGTTTGTATAAATCTACTCACCTCGACTGTTTGTATAATCTGTTTTTGTATAAACTGTTTGTATAAATCTACTCTGTTTTTGTATAAATCTGCTCTGTTTTTGTATAATTTGTTTTGTATAAATCTGCTCTGTTTGTATAAATCAGCTCTGTTTGTATAAAACTGTTTGTATAATCTGTTCACCATGCATGAGACATCGAAAACTTCCTTCTATAACAAAAGCATTGTTCTAGCAAAAGTAGAGAAACTGAGCTAAGAAAAGAAAAAGCAGACACTGGATAGAAGAAAGTAGAAAATTAAACAACCTAAACGGGAAACATGGGTGGTGGTGGAACTGTTGGCAAAGCTGCTTCCATGGTTCAGACCCTTCTGGCACTTATTAGACCTAAAGAAGTGGGAGAGCATGCATTTATTCTCTCTTGCTTTTGCAGATAAAAAAATTATAGAAAACCACAATTCTCTCCTCCACGCCTCCACCCCTCTCATGGCCCCAACTAACACTACCACCACTTTGACTCCTAGAGATCTGTATTCATCAACTCTAGATGATTATGTTCATGCATGCATTATAATCACAATGAAGTACTGCTTGAGTTTCAAAATCCAACATGCACAAAACAATTAACTAACTATCTTGTCACCTTTAAACAACATAAATACTTCTCCATTAAGACTCCATTAGATCAACCAAACAGACATTATATAGGTATATATATAAAGGCTATATAGACTTCCCCAGAAAATATTCATAAAGAAGGAACACATAATCTCCACTATTGTCATCAGAAGATAGATTTACTGCCTAACCAAACTCTTTTGACCTACTTAATAATCAATAACCATCTTTTGTTGATCAGCTCAACAAAACCACAAAGAAATAATTATAACAAAGATTATGATATATGTTCATGAGTTGTACTTTGTAATATATAAAAAGCTACAAAAAGAAACAAAAAAAATTCATGAATTTATCTAGTGGTAAGGTCAAAAGATGTTTCAAAAAGTAGAGTTTGACATGATCATTTTCATAAAAAAGATGGTGATGAAGAAGAAGTGGAGGGTGGAACACCAAAACCTGGTAAATCAACCCAGTGATGAGTTGGGCTCAGATTCAAACCAATTGCAGTGCTTGTAGTAGTGTTGCTATTGTTCATGGTGTTAGAATTGTTGGTGGTGGTGGTGTTGCTCCAATAACCTCCTTCTTGTGCTTGTGAAGTAACAGGATGATCTGGAGTTCTAGTAGAGTTGTTGAAGATGTGGGGCCACTCTTGATGATGGTGATGACGAGATGTTGAAGGTCTGTTTGGTTGAACTTCTTCCAAACCTTCTTTGCTACTAATTGATCCCATGTTGAAAACATGGGTTTGGTGTTTGATGAAACTGAAAGTTTTGTTGTTGTTGTTGTTGTACTTGTGCTTAAAGGATGGAAGAGTAAACCCTTGTAAAAGAGCTAAATTAGAACCTCCAAATCCAAAATCATGATGACTACCTCCTCCATTTGAAGAAGCTTGAAGTTGTGCTAATGAAGAGAAAAAACCTCCACTTCCACCACCACCAACACCACCACCAAAAGCAAAAGGTGATGAGATTGGATGAGAAGATGACATAGCACCACCACCACCACCAGTATTGATTGACAAGGAAGTAGAAAAAGGGATTACAATTTGATGTTGTGGGTGTGAAAGGGAGTCACTAGTAGTAGAAGTAGTGGAAGAAGAAGTAGAAGAGTGTTTCTTCATTTTCTTACCCTTTCTACACCCACCACCAACAGGAACACTCCTCAGAGTCCCTCCTTGAGTCCAATACCTCCTACATGTCTTGCAGAAGTATCTTGGTTGTGAGAGACTATAGTTGTTGTAGTAGCAAAACCTGGTGTTCATTGAATCACACCTTGGACACTTTTGTGCCTCTGTTGGTGCTGCTTGATGGTGCTGATGATAGGCTTGTACTTGATTTATCTTCACTCCTCCTCCTCCTACCCTTCTCTGATCTTGTTGTTGAAGTTGAACCAACCCAGCTTTTGTTTCCTCTACCCTTCCTTGTTCCATTTACGAACATAACAAAATTACATCCCTCACTAAAATTCTTTGTTAGCAAAGCCCAAGTATGATTTGTTAGATGGAACCAAAAGAAGCAAATCTTTCACCGAAAGTACCCCAGAAATTTTTTATTTTTTTATACAAGTTTATTGAAAATCACAAGGAACCATCTCAACTCAATTCATCATCATCAACTCATACTAAGAGCGTGAAAGATCTGGAGAGTGTAAAAAATAGTTTGATAGAGAGAACAAGAAATACTAGTGCAGAGTGATGGTCATGAATGGGTGATACATTTCATTCTATCTCATTGTAATTCTACAAATTCATTCTATACAATACTTCTATTCTTTTTAAATCAGTCTTCATTGAATATAAGATTCTTGTAGCTATTCTCATCCAGAATTGTATCTTGCCAGGCTCTCTTTTGCTTCCAAGAATCACCACTCTGACATTGTTATTCAGTGTTGATTGTCTTGGATTCTACAATTCCTGCAGAAATATCACCATAAACAGGTCAGTTCCTATCATTTGATACTTATGCTTTTGTTGTTTGAATTTTGATATGAACTTATTTTTCAATCTTTGCGAGTGTTTATAGACAGAATTTTATAATGGTTTTTATTTAAGTTTCATAACTTTCTTCTAGTTAGTTATTATTATTGTTTTCAAGATTTTAAACCAAGTTGTTGGTGTAAACTGTAAAGTGTGATCTGCATGATATAAGTATTAAGGGACTGAAAAGGATTGGCATTTGTATACATGTGTCACCAAACATATGGTATATTTTTGTGCAGTACTGTCTGGTATATCTTTGTGAAGTAAGACTGCATGCTGATTCCTACTGATAATATTACTATCTTGGCTATCACCAATTGTATTAATTTCTCTTGTATATGGTATATATTAACACCAAACACCACGAACGCGTGATATACATCAATTGATCAACTAACTATTTTATTTTATTTTTTCTAATTTATTGTAACTTTTAATTTATTTTCACTTCCTATTCTTTCTTTTTTTCACGTAATATTCAGTTAACTTGATTATTTAACTTAGACTATTATTTCGAGGAAGAAACGAAGGAGGAAGAAGAAGGAGGAACATTCAAATAAGGAAGAAAAAGTGACTGTTGGTGGTCTCTCGTGTTCGTTTGATTTGTCCATCATCTTAGTTCTTCCATATCCCTCACGGTATGTCTGACTTTTGTATCTTTCTCATAAGCATGTTATCATGTATTTAGTAATAAACAAAACAACATGTTTTAGATTTCTTACTGGTATGTTTGCAAACAAAACAACATGTTTTAGATTTTTTATTGGCATGTTTTAGATTTTTTACTTGCAATAAACAAAACAACATGTATGCAAATAACATGTTTACAAACAACATGTTTGCAATAAACAAAACATGGTGTTTCCAAAATATATGAACATAGTCATTCTCAAATTATTATTGTTTGATTAGTAGGATTGAATTTATTAGTTGTTTTGTTTTGATTGAATTCAGATATTTTGAAATGGACAAAACTTGGATTTCTATGCCGAGGAATACATTTGAATATGCGGAAGGATTGAATCAGTTTTGGGATTTTGCATTTGCAAACAAGTCATCTGATAATAGAATAAAGTGTCCTTGTCCTCGTTGTGCTTTTAGAAAATGGGAGACTAGAGAAGTGGGTGTATGATCACTTGATTTGTAGACCATTTCCAAAAGGGTACACTGTTTGGTTACAACATGGGGAGTTGGGTACAAGTCAAAGTTCTACTGTCATGCATGTAGTGCAAGATAGTCAGCCTATTCAAGATCCAATGCAAGACATGATCCATGATGCTTTTGCATTTTCTAGGCACTATGCCCATGAAGAATCTTCCACATCACATGGACCACATGAAAGGGATGGAAGGATGGGGGTATAAGCAGTGGGTTGAATGATGAAGTTAAACAGTTTTTTTGAGTTGCTAGAGGATGGAGGCAAGAGCTATATGAAGGGTGTTCAAAGTACTCAAAATTATCTTTTTTGGTTAAATTGTATCACATTAAGTGTATTTGTGGGATGAGTGACAAAGCAATGTCGATGATAGTAGAGTTGATGCATGATGCATTCCAACATGCAAGGATCTCCGAAACTTTCTATGAGGCCAAGAAAACCATTAATAAACTTGGTCTTAATTATACTAAGATATATGCATGTCCGAATGATTGCATGTTGTACCGGGGATTGGATAAAGATAGACAAACATGCAAGCAATGTGGCACATCTAGATGGAAGCTAAATACCAAGGAAATGCAAATAATGTGCCTATAAATGGTAAGAAAAGAAAAAGGCAACCTGCAAAGGTTCTTCGTTATTTTCCATTGATACCGCGATTGCAACCGCTTGTTTATGTCTTCTAAGACTGTTGTTGATATGAGATGGCATGCTAGTAAGGATAGCAATGATGGTTTGATGCGACATTCGAGAGATTCTGAGGCATGGAAAAAATTTAGTTTAACATTTCCTGGAATTTGCTTTGGATGCACGTAATGTACGCCTCGGCTTGGCTAGCGATGGGTTTAATCCTTTCGGGAATATGAGTACTAGTTATAGCATTTGGCCAATGGTTCTAGTTTTTGTACAACACTCCTCCTTGGAAATGTGTGAAACAAACTTCCTTCATTCTTTCAATGATCATTCCTGGTAAGCGGATGCCAGGCAATGATATAGACATTTACTTACAACCTCTTATTGATGAATTGAAGGAGTTGTGGGTTGGTGTAGAAGCATTTGATGCTTCGTTGAATGAAAGTTTCACAATGCGAGCAGCTTTAATATGGACAATAAGTGATTTTCCAGGGTTAGGGACCCTATCAGGGTGGAATACACATGCTAAACTAGCTTGTCCTTCATGTAACTTTGATGCGGAGTCTTGCCGCCTTCCACGTAGTAAAAAATGGTGTTTCATGGGTCATCGGCGTTTTCTAAATGCTGGTCACAAATTTAGATTGAACCGAGTTCGCTTTAATGGCAAGCAAGAAAAAAGGAATCCGCCAATACAACTATCAGGAACATATATTTTGAAACAAGTAGAGAATATTAATGTTACATTTGGAAAGACACCCGAAGTTGAAGTTATTGGTAAAAGAGCTCGTGGGCAAAATACTAGAGTTGGTGAGGCGCAACAATGGAGGAAGAAAAACATATTTTTTGATCTTCCATATTGGGAGCATAACTTGATCCGTCACAATCTTGATGTGATGCATATTGAGAAAAATGTATGTGACAATGTGATATACACCTTGCTTAATGAAAGTGGGAAGACTAAAGAACATCTTAATGCCCGAAAAGATCTTCAATCAATGGGTATAAGAGAAGATCTTTGGCCAAATGAGAATGGGAAATACCTTCCTAGTCTTTTTACAATGACTAATGCAAAGAATGACATATTTCTTAGGACTTTGAAACATCTCATTGTGCCAGATGGTTACTCAAGTAACATATCCAGATGTGTTGATTTGAAACAATGTAAGTTGTTTGGGTTGAAAAGCCATGATTGTCATATTCTTATGAAACAACTACTGCCAATTGCAATAAGAAATGCATTGCCTACTCCAGTGTCCGCAATTTTGGTTGATATGTGCTCATTTTTTCGACAAATATGTGGTAAAGTGTTGAATCCTCAAGACTTGGACAATCTACAACATCGAATTGTGCTCACACTTTGCCACATGGAAATCATATTCCCCCCTTCATTTTTTACGGTCATGGTTCATTTGGTTGATGAAGTCAAACGTGGAGGCCCGGTACATTATCGATGAATGTATCCTATAGAGAGGTAAATATCATAAATTAAACCTTATGAATTATCACTTGATTTTCTTATTCTAATACATTTACTTTTATAATCCTGAAGGTACTTAGGTCATTTGAAGTCCTATGTACGTAATAGGGTACAACCGGAAGGTTGTATAGCTGAAGGATACCTAGCCGATGAAATTCTTATCTTTTGTTCAAGATATTTAGATGATGTGAAAACAAGATTCAATCGAACACCCCGTGTTGATGATGGGGTAATTGGTGTTGGATCTTCTGAAGTGGCTACTTTGTTTCCGTTGGTAGGCAAACCAGTTGGGGGTTCTTCATATTTTAATTTAACACCTTTAGAATATAAGCAAGCACATCGTCACGTGTTGATCAACTGCACAAAAGTCAACTCGTTTCTTCAGTGAGTAAATTCTAACACTTAATATGATTCTTCAAAAAACTTTGTAATGGCTCATACTTATTTTTTATGATGTAACATTTAGGGAATATAGGACAGAAACAAAGAGAAGGCTAAGGAGTCGTACACGATCACAAGTTGAGATAGATAAGGTGGTTCATAAAGGATTTGTAGATTGGTTTAGGAGACGCGTAAGTATATATTATATCAATTATTCATTTAAGTAATATAATCATGCAACTGACTAATATGGTATCATTTTGATGTTAGGTTGTGAATGATGCAAACGGATCACATTCAAATGACATTATATTTCTTGCATGAGGACCACTTATTCAAGCAAGAAGGTTTATTGCATATAATGTTAATGGCTTCAAATTTCGTACATTAGCGTGAGAAGATGGCTTGAAAACTCAGAATAGTGGAGTATTTGGTTCATTTGGAACTAGAAGCTATGCAAGTAGTCGTGATAATAATGTCAGGGAAGGAAGTGTTCCTTATTATGGAAAATTGATAGATATCATTGAGTTAAACTATCATGGTCGTTTCATGGTTACCATGTTCAAATGTTAGTGGACAAATACCACTACTGATAGAGGGATTAGAATAGATGAATTGGGGCTTCACTTCCATCAAATTTTCTCGGTTGATACATATTGGTGATCATGAAGATCATGAGCCATATATTCAAGCTTCAGAGGCACAACTTGTGTATTATGAGGAGGATGAGGTGGATAAAGAATGGAGTGTTGTTGTTCATTTAAAGCCAAGAGACTTGTATGACATGGGCGAGAATGAAACTGAAGACTCATTCTATGAGAATACGCCTTATCAACAACAAGACTTAGATGAGTGGTTTCAAGATGATAATATAGATTTGCCATTGGCAAGGGATGATATAGATGATGAACCTGCAATCAATGCTAATAATGACAATATTATAGAAGATGAAGATTTTGTATGAAAAATTATGTTTGTTATAATACATTACTATGACAATTTTGCTTATTGGTTACAAACATGTTGTCTTCTCCTATTCATTATATAATTTATTATTTCACAATTTGACTTTTGTTTGAAGTTTCAGTGATGCCTAGGCCTAAACATTTCCAAGTTGAATCGGATCCTATAGATCGACCGACAAAATCTCGATCCTTTGAATCTAGTACTCGGTCTCATCCAACTGCTACATCTGAGTCTCATCCAGTTGCTACATCTGTTTCTCATCCAGCTGCTACATCTGTCTCTCATCCAACTGCTACATCTGAGTCTCATCCAGCTGCTACATGGATCTCTCAGCCACCTGCTACATCAATCTCTCATCCACCTAATGATATTGAATCTCATCCAGTTGCTACACCCGAGTCACGGTCAAGTGTTCATGAACGCAAATCAAGAAAATATTGGACAGTGAATACAATTGGTATGTTATTTAAACTTATTCAAGAAAATAATATGTTAGTCGCTAATTTTGAATGAAGTATAACGAATATCAACTTGTCCTAGATGAGCAAGGGCTAATAAAAAAATCTCATATGAGGGCACATGATGTTTGGTCACTTCCTAGAGGCACAAAAGTGATGATTCCATTTAACACTGAGCATCAACCTATTGGAGATGCAGCTGGTCTCTTAGGAAGTTTTTTAGGAGAATTGGGATCCGATTTTAAGGCTTTTCCAGTTTGATACAACTCTTAGAAGGATGTGCCAAAAACTTACAAGGATGGCGTGTATACTACTATTATACAGGTATGGCTTAATTTATGCTTGTCACTTACCTTGTTTATAAGATTATTGATAACGATTTGAATACTAATGACTATTATTTTTGAAGAATAAACTAAATGTGGAAGATCCAATGGCAGACCATTATATCTTGTAAAACATTGGGAAGAAATGGAAGGACAATAGGCATAAATTGTTCCATGAATTTTATGATCCTACACTGTCCAGAGATGTTAATATTGCAAAACATCCCAAAGCATTGATCGTAATGATAGGGCACATTTTATTGACTACCGCTTGGATGAAAAGACAAAGGTAACACAATATTTACATTATTCATTTAGATAACTAGGAATATGCTAACAATATGTTTTTATCTATACATTGATAGGAAAAATGCAAAAAAAACATTGAAATTCGGAAGAAACTCACCGATCCACACACAAGAGGATCAAAAAGCAATTCCAGGTTAAAGGCTGAGATGGTAATTAATATTTTACATCCTACCATACTTTAAGTTATCATTCTCAACAATATTTTTAAAGTTATATGACTTCATAATATTGGTGTAGGAATATGAACTTGGGAGATCTGTGAGTAGGAGAGAGGTGTATATTGCAACACACACAAAAAGGATGGGTCTTATGTAACTGACGAAGCGAGACAGATAAGTGTAAGTAATTAAACTATTTTTTTTATCGAACTATATTAATTAATGTTTAGATAAATTTTGAATTCAAAGTTTGATGTCTTGCCTCATTAATGTAGGAGAAAATTTTAGAGATTGAGAAAGAAGATTCCACATCACGATCTATATCACAGCAAGATTCACTTGCTAAGGTGTTAGGAAAAGAAAATTCAGGCAGAGTTTGAGCTTTGGGATTCAGGCCATGTCCATCTCAAGTCTTTGGCAACACCAATAGTAGGTTTAGTGGGATGATGTCCTCACAACCAACGCAAAACACTGATCTTCAAGTGCAACAGAAAATTCACCAGCTGGAGTCACAGTTAGAGACAGAGAAATTAAAGAGGAAGGGATATGAGGGAGCATTTACATACATTTTTCAGAAGTTGGATGGAAATGTGCCTGCTGAGTTTGTAAGATTATTCACTACACCCGTATGTTTCTTTGCCTTTACATTATTTTAATATATATTAGTTAACAATGATATTGGTTACTTACTAAATATAAATCAATTAATTATTGTAATTTGGTTCAAGTTTAGAGTAATATTGTTGACTCATCATTTTCAGGCACAAGACGAAGAAAGTGGGCAAGCTTCACCAGCAACTGCAAGGCCCTCATCACCCTGTCAAAATACTAATGAGGATCTTCATCGGCTCCACTCTCCATAGCATTGTCTAATTTCTTTCAAAAACGTGGTACAATTTCAGCTGTAGTAAATTTGATTTTAACTATCAAACTTCAAGAAATTCTACATGTACTAGCTTTGATATATTGTTAACTTTGATGATAATATAGGTTTTTTTTGTTAAAGTTGATGACAATATAGTTGAAGTCAAGTTTTCTTTGATGATTTCGATATAAAATAGTTGTGTAAAATTGTGGGTTGTTTACAGATTGTTTACAGGTTGAAAAATGTGATTACAGGTTAAAATGTGACTACTGATTGTTTACATATTTCTAGTGCGCATAATAGAATTATCATGATAATAATGACAGGTCGTCACTAAAAGAATTACCAATTTGAATTTGGCGGCGGGTATAAACCGTTGTAAGCGCCACGAACTATAGCGGCGGTTAAGAACCGTCGCAGAATATTATAAAACGTCAATTCTTGCCCTGTATTTAGCGACGGTTAACACCTGTCGCTATATGGTATTTAGGGACGGGTTTACCAACGGTTACTACTAACCGTCGCTAAATAACATACAGCGACGGTTATGCCAGCGGTTGCAAAAAACCGCCGCCAAATGCTCTTGTGACGCCTTTATTAGCGACGGTTGGCCAACCGTCGCTAAATACTTTTGAAAACCGTCGCTAAACACCTGTTTTCTTATAGTGGAATACTCAAATCCTAACAAATAGGTAAGTCTTGAATGAATCATTTCAATGTTATAACTTTTATGAGTTAATATGATTTTGTGCCTATTATGTAATTGTGAACAAAAGTCTATTTTCTTTCAACAAGAGTTTTTATTTTTTGCTTCTGTAGTTCGCTTAATGAATATGAAGTAGATGGTAGCCACAATACTTATATTGCATCATCAAGGAAGACGACTCCTCTAAATAGACCACCAAAGGATTTTATGTGTCCAATCACAGGCCAACTTCTCATTGATCCGGTTACACTCGAAACTGGTCAAACATATAAAAGAAGAGCAATTCAAGAATGGGTGAAAATAGGAAATACAACATGCCCTATTACCCGACAACCTTTGTCTGCAACTTTACTACCCAAAACAAATTATGTTTTGAAGAGACTAATCACTCTTGGAAAGAACAGTGCCCTGATCTTGCCCAAGAATATATATGTGTTGAGACCCTAGATCTTCCTTTAATACTACCTCTTCCAGAGAACATCAGTTAATGGTAATGCATGTATTCTGTAACAAAGATTGGTCTTTCCTTCATTCCATTTTTGCCTTCTTGTATGTAGGTGTGATGTAATGCATCAATTATTTATATTTGTTTATTTGATTTGCTAATGGAGTTACCTTGTTGACACGACTTTCTTCTATTTGCTTTCTTGGATTTTGCAGTACCAATGGTTTAGAACCTCAGTGTGCCTTGGTAAGACAAGAGAAGGGAAGAATAAAAGAGATACACATTGGTGAAGTTGGTGAAGGCAAAGTTTTTCTCTTTGGCTTGGGACACATATTTGAGTCACCATGCCGGCAGATGAAGGAGAGCTCAGAGTAGCACCTTGTCAAAATTCCAAATACCCCAGAAATCTTCTCAAAATGGCAAAGGACCACCATCTCAAGATGGATATGAGGACTTCTTAATTGCTCCAAATGGATTGCCAAAGCAAGTTATCTGTCTTCGAATGTCCATCAACGAAAGACCTGATTCTGACCCCTCGTAGTTTCCGTTGGGGGTAGAATGGTAAGGGCCGCACTATGCACTACACAATCTTGGAAATGAAAGCTTTTGATGATTTAATTCCTCTGTTTATGATCTAAGAGGATTCTTATGTGAAGGATGTCTTTTGATCTTTCTTTTCACTTGGCTAGAGATCAAACAGAGAAGATTATGCAAACAAAGATGACTTCTATCAAGGGAACTTCCATATTCTTTTGCTCCATTTTGGCAGTTCTTTCTTAGAAAATTTATTGTTATATTTACATTTTATTTAGCGTCTAACTATTAATTGTTGATTTGGTTAGGAGCGTATGGTTCAACTACAAGATGTACAAAAATAGAGCAGGTCACTTCTGAAGCAACTAAGAGGGAAATTAAACTTGAAGCTCAATTTGTTAAAGCAAGTAGCATCATCCTGTGGCAGGTATTGAAAATTAGCTTCAATATTATTTGTAAAGTTTAAACATAATGAAATCAAGTTGAAAAAAGGGATTTCAGCAGTACCTTTATTAGCATATCACCTTCTACCAAATGAGAGTATCCTTTTACTAGCTGATAAATGCACTCTCAAGTTTAAGTGGCATGCATGACTGACCACCCCTTTATCTTTGATGTGAAACTTAAAGAGTTTTTTCTTCTACAAAGTGAATGTGTGACATTTTGACATCTAGAAAGCAAGTTCATTCTGATCCATCTCAAGTTACTACCCTTGTGTTATAATTGCCTGGCTTATCTTTATTTTGTGTCGCGTGCTCTTTGGACTGACAACCCTTATCTGGGTAATGTCTTCTCCATATTCTTACTCCTTTCGTGTTTGCTTCTTCTTCACTTGGAATTTGCATCTTTTCGACTCTTCCTCCTCTGTTGTTTGCTCTATCTTTTGATTTTCTCCTCTTTTTCTTCTCTTCTCTGACAGATCTCTTATAGTTGCAAAGGAAAGTTACCTCTTGCCATCAATGGTATGCTCAGAAGATGCATGCCAATGGCATTGTTGGAGTGAATATTCAGTACTGTTGAACTTCATACTCCTTGGAGGCTATTAACAACTAGCATATCACAGAAATGTAAGTAAATTGATCCTTCATCCCTGTACTCTCATATGAATATACAATATGCACTAAAACTATGTTGGTCACAGCCTCATAGGCATTCATAAGTGGCAAGTACCCTGAGTACTAATTATATGAGAACTTATTATCTCCAAATGGGTCTTGTATACTAAGTACTAACTATATGAAATTAGTATTTGGTTACTTAAGCAAGGTTAGTATTGTAATACTTGTAGTTGTACATTTGATGCTTAGTTGGAACTCGGAAGTATGCTCATTCGATTTTCGGTGCAGGGAGACGCCCCTTATGGAGTTAAAGGAACTGAAACCTTAGAATTATCAACCTCTTGGAGTCCCATATTCTTCTTGCTTGTGAGTTTCTCATTCCTTTGTTTATATGTTGTCACAGATTGGAAATTTATCTATATAGGAGGTGGGTCAGTGAGTCTTATCATTGAATTATCAAGAATATCCACTTCGACCAGTTTGTATTCATTTCATCTTTTCATGGAGTTACTATTTTGTAGATATATTATTGTAGAGCTCAGGTTCATAATGAACGGAAGAGCTAATAACTACATCTAACTTATGCAGGGTGAAAAGGAGTGTTCCTACTATGTAAAAACAGGACAACGCAAGTTTGGCAACCTGTAAAACATCAGGGTGAAAAAGAGTGTTCTTATTTATGCAGGGTGAAAAGGAGTGTTCCTACTACATTTAATTAAGTTGTCATGGGTCTTCATGTGGGCACACTCGTACATCAAAGATTTATAGTTCAGAATGATTATGCAATTTTCTCTCCTAGCCATTGATTGTGGTATGTTTTCTTGGTTTTCTAAAACACATGAAAGATCTTATGGAGTTTTAGTCTCCCTAACTGTTTTCTAATTTTGTCTACTATATTCCAAAAAACCTAAGGAATGGTACCAAATTTAAAATGCAATCAATTGCTCTCTTAGAGTCTGGCTGAATTCATATTTTCCATTTGGTTTGGTCACCACAATTTCAGGCCCTCTTCTACAGCTTTAATCTAATTGCATAGAATGTATCTAAAATTTGTCCTCGCACTAAACATTAACTTTACTATTCCTTTCTGACCTGCTTTAGTGAAGGATTGAAACGATTCATCACCACCGCAATGATCTACAAAACAACACCAACCATGACCTTGTTCAAAGCTCAAATGAGAATGTTGAGGAGCTGAACCAACATCAACAAATGAAGGAAGGGGAGAACCAAACCAATGAAGTTGGAAACTGGAAAGGATTGTTTGGACAGTGAGTTGAATGGAGGCGTCATTTACATGTGAAAGAGTATCAACTAATTCCTATTTTATGTACTCAGATAAATTATGACGACTTGCCTTGTATTATTCAGGTTAGTGCCTTCAAAGAAAGGAAAGCCCTTGCCTTGACATTGGATGATACAAAAACAGCAGTAAATCTTCTTGGGCTGTGTTGCAGTTTCTGTTGTTGAGGGTGCAATTGTTGTGTTTGTTGTTATTGCTACAGGTGCGCAAGTTGCGTTGCTTGGTTGTTTTGGAAAGTTTGGCGCAACTCTTGGCTGTGAGCTTCACTAGCTGGTACGTGTATGCAAGTTGCAAGCTTGTGCTTGGTCGGTGATTGCAATTTGAACATTGTGACTGCAAGTTGCATTTTTGTGCTTGTAAGTTGTAAATTCAATTTGCAAGCTGTGGAGCAGTGCTTAAGTACTTGCCAATTGGCTTATCAAGTCTTTTATCCTTGGTGTATTGGCTCGCTATGGACTGGGCGGCGTTGGGTGCTGCGCTGAGGGCGTATTGCTGAAATTGAGCGCTGATTGGTATGGTGTCTTGGGCAGAGTTTGTACAAGCTTTTGGGTTGATGTTTGGTATGGTGTGACCATGCTTCAACTGAAATAAATGTAGTCTGATATTTATTATTTTATAGATTTTGTGACTCGATGTAATACATTATCTTATTAATTACATTATTTTGCCTCCATTCATGAAAATATTTAAGTTTGGCACATTTAGATTTTTATTTTTTAGAAATAAAACTTATAAGATATTATAAAAAGTCATTTGATATCACTTGATAAGTACTATAGAAAAAAGGGCCTTGAGAAACACTATAGAAACTAATACAATAGCATTTGTTAAATGCTACGTGAAAGAAGACAATAGCGTTTCTGAAACACTATTGTACAGTTACTATAGTGTTTCAGAAACACTATAAATGGTCTAAAACGCTATAAATAACCCTGTATCTATTATAGCTCCGGCAGACACAACGTTTTCTAAAACGCTATGGTATCCTACAATAGCATTTTTGAAACACTATTAATGAGCATTTGTGTTGTAGTGAATGGAAAAATGGATAGGGATCCTACCGCCATTGATTTGAATTGGATGAAGGTCGTCTAAGTGCAGACATGGGCGGATCTACTAAGGGGTTCCCCTCAACTTTCCAAATATTTTTACTATATATTAGTCTTACAAATAAAATAATTTATATAATGTATAATACAATATCTAAATTGTTCATTCATCTAATTAAACAATATCTCTGTCGGTGAGTGGGTTGGAAGTTTATTAATTTTAGCAAACAACCGAGTTGATACTCTTCGAGTGCAACATTTCCTTTTTTTTCAATGCAACTTTGGCTCCGCTTGGTACACTGTAAAATGATGCATTTCACAAATTGATGCATATGCATTACTTTAACGAACGCTTGGTATTAATTAAAGAAAATCATGCAAATCAGACAAATGATTGTGGATCGTGTTGATACATGGTAGTAGTTGTAATTGTGGCATGGTCATGGTGGTTTGTGATTATGGTGATGGTGTTGCGAATGTAGACAATGATGGTGCCGGTGCGGCAATGGCAGTGGTTGTTAAAATGTTGGTGGGGTGGCAACAATGGCATTGGCTGTTAAAATGGTGTTGGTTATGCCACCGGTTATGGTGGTGGCAGTGATGGTTGTGGTGGCTATGGTGGTTGTGGTTGTGGTGGTAGTGTTAGTGGTGGAGATGGTGGTGGCGGTGGTGATTATACTATGGTAGTAATAGTGTTGGAGGTGGCTGCGGTGATGATTATGCTATGGTAGTGGTAGTAGCGATAGAGATGGCGGCGGCAGTGATGGTTATGGTAATGGTGGTCGTGGTAGTGGCGACGATGGTAGTTGTAAAAGTGATGATTTTTTGGAAAATTTATGAAGAGTTGAAAGTACTCGAGGAGATAAGATGAGAGTTTTGCAAAGTAATACAGAGAGATTTTGTCTCGCAAAGTTTTGTAAAATTTTATACTAGAAATGCAAAGGTCTTGAATTCAAAATTTCAATAGTTTGTTTTCCGTAAAGCCAATAAGCACCAAATTTATGTAACCGCCATAAACTTTTGCATTATGCATTATTTTACCATATACCACGCGGAGCCTTTATTATTAATTGCAAACATTAAAAATTGTTTAGTTTAATACAAACTTATTTTCGATACTTTTGGTGTGTATGATTTCTTTATGGCTATTCACAATTACTACTTTGGTCATTGTGACATGCCTCTACTTTTTTGTTTTCAACGCAATTTTATGTAATTGCAAATAGTAAATTAATGAATTGTTTGTTCACAACACAATGTTTATGTAGTATGGACGGCTTATACCGTAGCAACCAGTTTTTATTTGTAAAACTTAGCGACAACTAATATGCCGTCGCAAATATTTTAATTAGCTACGGTTTGTTCTGAATTTAGCCACGATTTTTTCGTCACAATAACAGTTTTTATGATTATGGTCTTGGTCAGCTACCAAAAGCATTAGTGATGGTATTTTGCCATCGCAAATCTTTTAATTGGAAATTCTAGGGGTCAAGGGAGGGAACGAGGGAGGGAGCGAGGGATGGGTGGTAGCCTCCCATCCGCCTCGAGATAAGCAATATCGCACATTTCGAATCGATACGCTTATCTCGAGGCAGATGGGTGGCTACCACCCATCCCTCGCCCCCTTTCCCTCGCTCCCTCCCTCGCTCTGTAGCAAAAGCTCCTTTTAATTAGAGTTCCGTCTCTAGTATTTGTAGCTATTGGGCCTTTTTTTTGTAGTGCGTGGGGGTTAAACCACCACAGCCTTAATCATCCAACCAGGCTACCATTGGCTTATTGTGGCTGTTTGGTTACTTGGGGCACCCCTTCTATAATAGAACCGACTATTTCTCACTCCTCAATTTAGTAAGTGCAGCCACAATGGTAGAATTCGATTCATCATCCATCGTTCACTGGTTGAGCAAGAACCAGTTCATTCAATTTGGGATATAAAACTAATCTATAAGGAAGGGGAAAACAAATGGCTTATGCATCCATGTGAATAAATGTTATGATTGAATAAATTTTGGTTGCCAGGCAATGATGGGTTTGTAAACTCACTTCCTGCTAAAAGGAGATGGTAAGTGCTTTCTCTCAACTATGTATTTATCGAACAGATACCTTCTGTATTACCTAAGTGTTTATTTTATTTGAAATTGTAGCATAGAATAGTGGTAAACCCACCCCTATTCCCCTACTGGCCAACTAGTAGGTAAAAAAATGAATAGAATAAACGATGGCGATGAAGAGTGAACCAACCCAAACCTTAACATGCATAAGTGCACCTACTTGACTTCTATGGTTGTAAATACAGATAACACTACCACGTTCTACTTATTTTGACCAATGACTGAAGAAAAGTGTGTAACATGCTCGCTTTATCAAATTGTAGGTAAAGGGTTTATACTAGAACAAGTGGGGGTTTTAACAATATCCTCAACTCGGACACCACCTATAGCATACTCCAAAGGTGTGTCAACTCTCATGGTGGCATTTAAGGAAATGACCTTGATTACAATCTTGTAACTCCACGATTACATTACGACCGCTTGTGTAACCCATGGAACACGTGAGCCTTGTGCCCATCTAAGCACATTTTGACATTTCTCTTTCAAGTTCAGTTTGTTTTGAACCCAAAGTCACCTGACACAATAATTTCATCAATAATTATAACTCCAAACTTTGCCAAACCAAAATGAAAAATATTGTTTTACTTTTGCCTTAGTTAACATAGTCTTCTTCTTTAAAGGTCGTGGCTCGATCATAGAACATACTTGCTTCAATGTGAGATTGATGAGCGAGATGGTAATCGTAAAAACTTGTTCAAAACATAGATTGCTAGATGAGTGCTTCCTTGACCTCAAACAGCTTCGAGTGCGGCTTCTAGAGGTTTGGGAAAATAAGATTAGTCGATGAGTACATATCAAAATGGTTAAGAAGGTCTTGGACATTCTTCTCATGATACCAGTTTCTGCTATTGGATTTGTTTTAATTGCTTAAAAATCATGATTGTTGGATCACAATTTTTTTTTTCTTGATAAGACATTTTAAAGATGTCATGCGGAGCCCAAAAAATTCTCTGGGGTGGGGCATTCCTAAACATATGGGTTTAAGTTTGGATAACTATAAAAATTATTAGTCATTTTCACATTAAGACATTAAAAAGAAAAGGAAAACCTTTGTCACGGTATATATTTCTTTTTCAACATGCTTATTATATTATTAAAAGTACATATAAATGTAAGGAGGCCCCCTCAATTTTAGTCTAATTCTTTTTTGCTTCTTCCATTTGATTTGTCATGATTCAATCAATCCGAGATAATCGAATGTCCCCTTTTGTTTTGAAAATTTTTCATGTGCATTCTTTTGCTTTGAAAATATGAACATGGGAATCATTGAAATTTTTGTTTAATTGTAAGGTTATTCTTCATATATGATTCTACTTTTATTGGTACTGAATTTGTGAATTCTTGTATAAATAAAAAATAAGAATCTATTTATAGGCAGGAATTTTAAATGTCGAGGAAATGAGCGAGGAAACCAGCGAGGACAGTGAGGGGAGCCATTCACCCTCCTCGGGATGTGTGCAAGAAAAGTCAACGTGCACATCTCGAAAAAGATGAATGGCTCCCTCCCTCCACCTCACTCCCCTCGTTGGTTTCCTCGCCATGTAGCCTTTCTCATTTATAGGAGGCATGAGAGATCCTTTGTTCCACCAAAGAGAATTATTTTCTTTTTGTATTTTAAAGAATTGCCATGATACATAGGAGAATATGTTAAGAGAGTTATTGATTCCCAAAAGTGAATTCAACCCTTTAACCATCTAATGATGGCATATTTGCCAATGACGAAAAAATAATCTTATAATATTTGTAAGCAAGGAATTATCACTAAGTGCAACAAGTGAAAGGTTGATCCCTTGTGAAGGTGGAATGGTTTTCTCAGTTAGCTTACTAACCAATAGTGATTTGGATCATGTATTACTTAAATTTCTTAGACATTATGCTTAACTGTGTGTATATATGTAATGTCTGGCTCCGTTTGTTTAGCCGAAAACAAATATTCATGGAAAAAACGATTATGAACATAAATTTCAAGGATTTTTAATTACCCTAACATTTTTCATGTTGTTGTGTCATGAAAATTAATTTTCAAATGATCGAATATTTATCTTCTCTAATAACGGTTGGATTGATTGTGGTGGCAATAGAGGAGGTAGTGGTTGAGTTTGTAGTTGATGTGGTTGTTAGAAATGGTAATGATTATGGTTGTGGTTGTAATAGCGTTGGTGGTGGGAGTAAGTTGTGGCATGACAGTGACGATGGTGGTGGTGGTGGTGGATGTGCTACGCTGGTTGTGGCGTAACTTGTGTGGTGAGGATGGCGATGGTGAATGTGCTACAATGATAGTTGATGCAGTCGTTTTTTGCTCCTTGCTTTGACCTAGTATCGCTGACTTGTTGACCTGCACAAATATGCACGTGAGCCACAGACCAACGTTGTGGTGGCCAATGACACTCCGATGCTAAAGTCAGACAGGGATCTGAGGAAGGATAATGTTGTAAACAGGAAATTTGTAGCGTACCTTAGCTTACCAACCTCATGTCTTATTTAGGAGTCGTGTTGTAGGAGGGAAATTTCTTGTTAGCCCTGTGCTTCTAGATACGCGGAAGATAGTTCTCAATGTGTGGAATATACTCTGGTATTTCCTTCTAGTTGGAAACAAAGAGTTGTTGCATTTGCCCGTCCGAAGCTAATCATCGAGATACTTGCCTTAGTAAGACTTACGGGTATTGAGGATAGTTGTAAGACATGTGAGCCTAGCTTGCTGTAATATGATAAAAGCAGCATAGAGGGTTTTTTTTTTTTACTTGCCATTGCTATATTGCTTTTCTTATGCGGTTGAGTATTAAATAACTAACGACAATCTAATTGTCGGGGGAACCGGATCAGGCGAAAAAATATTTCTAGGGTTTGGATAAAACCCACGTGAGGAATTAATTAAGCAATAAAAAAAATAATTTTCTTCAATAATTCTGACAAAGAGGCTATGATACCACTTGAAGGAATCTAATAGATCTTAAACCAAGAATTCATGTCAATAATCAAGGAAGTACAAATTGTAATCAATGTGTACCTGAAAACTATAATCAATGCGAGTTGCTCACGAACTAGCAACACGCGGCGGAAAGATCTTTCACCTCCAGAACCTTGCTTTTGTGTTTTTCGGAACCTTTCTCTTGTGTTTTTCGGAACCTTTCTCTTGTGTTTTTCAAACTAGATGAGAAAAGTAAGAGATAGAGAATTAGGTTTGAAGTGGAGGCCTCAACTCTATACATAGAGTCCTAATTCTATTATTAGCCAATCATCAATAATAGAATTATATTGGGACTTAAATTGGTATTTACACAGAAATAACCTACATACTCAATTTAGTAATACATGTCAAAAAATAAAAAACATGTAATTAGAAACGTGTTTATAACTCTAGTCTTGTTTATTATTTATCACAACTAATCGGGTCTAATCAAACATCACTCACCTATAGTTCGATAGTCTGCAACATATAATAATATAAACTATGTAATTTAAGGGAATATTCTAACAATGTAGACTAATTCAAGAGGGTTCTTAGGGTTTTATAATGAGAGTTTTGAGGTATTGTATGTAGGTTTTGTGTCACAAATTCACTAAGAGTGTGTTTGGTTAGATGAAATCTTATGTCATGGGAATCCATGAGGAGACCCCTACATGTAAGATTAAATTGATATAACTCTCATCATCCACCATTACATTTTGTGATCAATGGTTTCCTCATTGATTTTCATGACATAGGATTTCATGCAACCAAACACACCTTAAAAGTGCATTGTTGGCATATGTTCCACTTTTCTATGAGAGATTCTAAATGTCGAGGGAATGAGCGAGGAAACGAGCGAGGGAAATGAGGTGGCGAGGTGAAAGCCGTTCATTTCCCTCGAGATACGCGCGAGAAAAGTCAACGCACACATCTCGAGGGAAATGAACGGTTTTCACCTCGCCACCTCATTTCCCTCGCTCGTTTCCTCGCTCATTCCCTCGACATTTAGAATTTCTCCTTTTCTATTTGCTCATAGGCGTTCATGCGGAGGTTATTTAATCACTATTTCCCCAATGAAATGTAAGATTAGGATAGAGTCTAGGTCATGTGCGCTGAGCTTCACCCAAAAATCTGGTTTTCCTCATAGCCTCCAACTTTAACAATACTAACAGCAATTGCTGATGCAAATGCAGTGATTAATATATGGTAGTGCTGTTTGAGATGGAAAATTTCTGTTATTCGCATCGCATCGCAGCAGCTTCCTTCATTTATTTATTTTTTATTCATGTCCAAACAACATTTGTAGGTAACAATTTATATGAAACCACAAGACTAATAAACTCAAGTGCGGATTGTCTGAACCTGTATGCCTATCCTAGAATTATCTCCTTGAGGAAAGAAGGATATAATAGATCAGAGGAAAGAAACAGAGTTTACAGCAAGAAAGCAAAGCGCTCACACCTAAAGGAGTAAAATCCTACATAGTTCTAAAGCAGTGACAGCTGAAGCAGTGAAATTTTACATTAAATAGCTTTAGATATTTCCTCCTTAGACCAGTAAGATGTTTCACCATTTCCTCTTCCTGAAGATAATTCTCAGATTTGTTCAACACATCAAGTGTCTATGACGGTGTTTCAGGTATCCAATTCTGCCTAAATTCGTTTACTCTGATCAGCCAAACACCTGTATTCTCTTTTTGAGGCCTTTTATCTGTTTGGTTTCTTCTGAAATTTCCCTGTCCATATAAGGTGGTAAGTCATAGGTCAGTTCCTTCAAGAGATTTTCACTTTTTCAGAACAAATGGCATCGAATACTTCCTCTGTGCCTTGCTTGCTAATGATGTCAGATAACTCATCACTCAGTTCCCCAACAAGCTTTACACATTTCTTTAGCACACATTGCCAGCAGTTCCCCTACAAGCTTTACCATTGCTTCTGCAACTTTAATGACGATGTTCTGACTCGCTTCACTCACTCCTCATTGTTGCTTCTCCTCACTATTTCCATCCATTAATGAAGTTATTGAAATGAGACTTCACTCTCTCATCATTGTTGCTTCTCCTCACTATTCCCATCCATTAATGAAGCTATTGAAATGAGACTTTCCACATACGTAACAGATTCAAGTTTACCACAAACACCGAGGAAATTGGCAAGTCTAGTATTTTGATTGAACTGATCATAAACCAGAAATGCTCCATCGCAATTTGCACTACAATCTCCCCATTCTTCCTAAAAGCTAATGGCTCAAGGAATTGATGAAGTGGCCGTATCATTGAGAACAATACAGTCCATAAATGCCCATGCTCCTTCATCACCCATACATCAACGCGTTCCATGCAATAGCAAAACACAGAAAGGCATCCATCTAACACTCCCAAACAAGATCAAGACAATGCCACTGATCGTAATTAGGCCATGATACCTCCCTGAACTTGTCATCATCCACAGCAATCAAAACATGTTATGGGTGCCGTCCGAATTCGCATACAATGTCTTTCCATCCAATAAAACACCCCATTGATATGTACAACCTCACTACTATAACTAGGAGGCAAACCTTCCCCACTTTCAAATTCAATTGTTCTCGCCGAAAAATTGGCCCCAATTGTATAAACCTCAACTTTATACTCGTAAATTGTAACAACTTTGTATTCATCGTAGACATGATTATAACCAAACCCCACAGAATATTTGCCCCGAATCATCGGATTATTAAAGGAAAACTCACTGTATTCACTGATCATTGGATTCCATAAAGAGAAAAATGTGCTCAAATCTGACAAGCAAATTAACCCATTGCAAGAACCAACTACAGAAAACTCGGTTACTCGGAGAGGTAACTTGGGGGTTAGTGTATGGGCTTTGTCAAATGAATCACATTGAATGAAGCAGAATTTGGACTTGAAATTGGATCTTTGGATGGTGATGAGATTGGGATTATGGGAATTAGACTGATTGAGATGTAATTTGGAGAAACGAGGGTGGGTGAGTAATTTGAGCCAGAGTTTGCATACACATTTGCATCTGATGATGGATTTGATTGATAGTCTCAAGAAGACTTCTTCCATTAAGAGATCTTCTTTGAGGTTTAAAATCGTTGACACCTTCTCCTTCATAATATTATCAGTAGAGGTTCAAAGGTTATGAAACTGTGAACCCAAAAGCTTATTTTTTTGGAAGTTTGGTTGTTCACTGATGGGGGAGGTAATGGTTGGTGAATGAAGATGGTTGTGGTAGTTTGACATAGTGGGAGCCAGGAAAATATTAGCAAAGGAGATGAAGACAATCATCATTGGTAACAGTGTTACGAATTGATGAAATCAAGGTCCATGTTTTTGTTTTCAGTAAAATTTTGGTCACTTTAGAAATAAAAAATTTGGAAAAAATTGTAACATGTATTGATATTTTAAGAAAAAAAGTATAAAAGGAACAAGAAGAAATGAACTTAAATACACTAACTAAACACACACACAGGTCCACAGAAAAATGATTATTAAACGTGTAAAAAATGATCATCTAACATGTGAAAATAGGTCTGAAAAATTTTAACTACTGCATTTTGGCGAGCCAATTCTAGACAGAAACACAAGACCAACGTTCTGGTTTTCTCAGTTTAAGGTTCAAGTGTGAGTGTGGCAGGCTCACACCGAACTTGACTCATTATCATCCCTAGTTTGATCCCTCTTAACTTGGGTTGATGAGTTTTGCAGTATTTAAAGAACCATCTGAGCTCATATCTCGTTTTTATCAAAACAACTCGACCTTCAGAGTTTTTCAGCTTCATGAACGAACAAATCAACTTCTAAAATAGTTGGGAGAAGTTGGAAAGAGTTTATGTGAGAAAACATGTTGAAAAGTGAAAAATAAAAATAAAAATAAAAAATAAAAATAAAAAATAAATCAGATTTAGGTAAAAGTGGAACGATTTGGGGCTCAAAACACCGTTGAAACTCACAAGGGAGGGTTTTGCTGTTTTAAAGACCCTTTCATATACTGCCTGTACATCGACCTAGACATTCCATTGTGTGCCTCAAGGTTGAAACTGGATTTGCAAGTTTTGCATGCATATTCAAGCATACTGTACTTTTCTACCCAGACATGAAATTGTGTGCCTTACGGGTAAAATTGGAATTTTATGGAAGATCTTGCATGTACATTCAAGTATTCGTGGAACAAGTTTGAGGATTTTGGGATAACATGGACAAGATGATAATTGGCTGGTAATTTTGAACCTAAACTTTGAATCACCACTGAAATTGCAAAAACACGATAACCTGACTAGAAGGAAAATTCATCAACAAAACTCTGATATTCTTGAAGAATACCTCAATTATAAAAAGGTAATAACCTGGCTAGCAGGTCATGATCATGCACATCATACACGGGAGTCATCCAAAAGAAAGGAACAGAATTGCCCTCACAATATTTTGTGTGACAAAGATTAATAGATAAATGGGCAGCATGTACTCAAATAAATCTTACAGATCATACAGCAGATTCCCAAAATCAATTCACTTTTTTTCTTTTTTTTCCAAAAAACAGAAAGGACTTGCAAATCTTTAACATGCTCCAAGTGTACAAGCGGATTAAAAAAAAAATCTCACAATAAAGTAACAAAGGGCATTGCTCAATAGCTTGCCAAAGAACAGTTGAACTTAGTTGATATTCTCAAGTTGCTCACCATCATCCAAGTAAAACAAAGCTCCCGTGATGTTTTATTTGTCACATCTAAACATCTAAGTTCCGACTAACCATACCAGATGGGATTCAGCCAGTAAGTGCTGATGCTCCAGAGATAATCTCAATCAGTTCTGTGGTGATAGATGCTTGACGGGTTCTATTGGAGGAATCAAAACAAAGAAATCATCAGTTTGGGAACTAATAATACCAAACCAGAAATAATAAATTAAAAAGAAGAGGAACCTGTTATAAGTAAGAGTGAGCCGATCAAGCATTTCTCCGGCATTTCTGCTGGAGCTGTCCATGGCAGACATCCTTGCCCCCTGCTCACTACATGCGCTCTCTAGGACTGCATTGAACATAACCTGCATTGAACCTCACAAATCAACAGATCCATAATTATGAGATATCTAAGACCTTCAATGATTCGTATTGCTGTATCAAAGGTAATGTTGATGGCCATTTTGAACTTCTTTAGCAGGTATGTCAATATGTGCTTAATGATTTATGAATCAATCCACAATCAGGGTTGATGATCACCCTCAGACTTGAATAAGATAAATAATCGAAAATGGCCATACATGAAATTATAGCACAAACTCTAGTTTCTTCAGTGCCAAAGATAAGTAGATATAGTATTAAACAATGAAGGGATGCATGATCATAGCCTTAGCTTTAATAAGGTAAAAAAACATACACAAGAAAATTGGAACTCAGCTAAGTTCTGAAGAATCTCTGCTTTTGTCTCACCGCCCTCTATCTCATATGAATCCAACTCACCAAGCTTTCCACCACTTTCAGCTTCTCTCTCAATAATCTACCATCAAGCAAGTATCAGATAATAACAATGTATAGACAAATCCGTGCACCCTAAAAGTACCCTCAGGAAAAATACCTCCGGAGATAAAACAGTTGCCATTGTTGGTATGAACGCGACAACTGACTGGAACTTGTTAAAAACAATCCTTAAAGCATCATACTCAACGTTCTTCAAGACATCATCTGCCAGAACAGAAACCTGGACGTGAAGGAACATGTTACGAATCATAACCATGAAACAGGAGAGAGTATTGTTTGTTACATAATCATTTCCACTAATAGACATTACTTTTCTTGATGAAATAGAAGAAATTAAAGAGAGCAGGGAAACATTTCCATTAATAGAGATTACCATTTTTTTAATGAAATAGAAGAAATCAAAGAGGGCAGGAAAACCTATGTTTCTAAAAGGATGCTTGTCTGATAGAATCTATCTGGATCTAAATGGGTTAGATGCTATTCAACAACACTGACAATGGATTCAGAAGTAATCTGATCATATACCCGATATATGTAATTTATAGCACACATTACTACCACGACATGTATAGGTTCAGCCACAACAATATTTAGTTCTTCAATTTAAAGATGCAATCAAGACTTTTCAGACAATACAAAATTTTACAACCTATCATTTTAAGATTATGTTGCTTCTCATACTCCATAAAATAGCACAAGAGAGGCGTACAAAAGCTACCCAACTCCAAGCCTTGAACTTCCATGATCTAAGAACATCCAGCGTGGTGTGAACCACCCATCATACCTCAAACAAAGATCTGATACAGCCTCCAAAATTATTGAGCAATGTCACATCCCACATTCTCATTCACGCACACGCCAAGAAAAAGGATAAACTCTCATCTTTCCCCATTAAGCCACATCCCAAAAACGGTTCATCTATACCTCTCATATTCAAGTCTGAAATAGTTTAAACAGTTGATTGACTAATCTGTATGTGCCAATGAGGAGCTTTCAGTGTCCTATGCATTTAAGGTGTTATAAAGACACTTTCAAAAGGGCTAATAGTAGCAAATCATCGACACATTGTACTATGTCACGACTTCTCACTGCTAGTTGATGGCATCGGGGATTGGATCAAATTGGAAGTGAGAGAGGGTCCCCATGATAGAAGATATATAATCTCAGAAGCTACTACACAATAAAATAATCTTTATAGCTAATTAGATGAATGTGAACTGCAACATACCACTATAAATATGTTTTTTTAGAAATGCATCAAACTAAAATAACCTAACGCCAGCTGTCTAGGATGTGCAGAACATGCTAAATCAGAGTCGGTACATAAAATAAATCATCCCCATTTCATCACATCAAATCACGCAAATGCCAAATGAAAATGCCAACTTTCCTGGCTATTGAAATCATCTCATTTGCGTAGTATCAGATTGACACAACTGATGTGCCAAAAAATTGTACTTATTCGAAATAGTCATTTCTAAAGCCCAAAAAAATACACATCTGTACAGGAAAAACAAGAGATTATAAATACAGAAAGAATCTAAATGGCCTCCATTTAGATCTTTATATCCAAATTACTCAATGAAATTATGCATATTTAAGCCAGCTTACATCCCTACATAAGTGGGAAAAGTCACTTCTCTTGAAGATGCCAAAAACTTCCATTTATAATATGTAGCTGTGCAACACTCACCTGAGTATAATTCAAGGGGTTCTTCTGCAGCTCAGTGATGATGATCTCAATGTCCTTCTTTGAATCACGGACAAGTTGGGCCTTCGCTTTTTCACCCAATACAACATACTTTGTTTCTTTATCAGGACCTGTAGACAAGAAATAGCCAGGCCATAACTTGTGAAATCGCATCTTGGTTGCCTTAAACAATAACTAGCACTATGCGAATGAAACATACCAGAATTCAACCGGTAAATTGCCTTGCTTATCTTTACAGCTGTGGAATTGATTCCACCGCAAAGACCTTTGTCAGAACATACAGTGACTACAACATTTTTCTTCACTTCAGCACCTATATCGAATAAAATAAAAGTAAGAATAATTCAAATCATAGTATGAGCATCAAACAATAAAAAGATGTTACTCCCACACTAAGCAAAATAGTGTACAACAAAGAATGAAATTATTTATGACGCCAGATAGCCCATTGCTAGCATAATTTTCAAGAAAGTCCATTTAAAGTCGAAACTCATTCCCCCCACTAGTAGAAGCTTCCAGCTCATAAACAGTTCACTTCTCTCCTCAACAATGCACTGGCCCTAGGCATACGGTTTCCACCGTGCTCCATCTTTGGCTTTTGAATGGCCTAGAATTCCATCTTGTGGCGCAAAGCGCCATTCTTTACCTCCATAACTACCTCTAGGTTAGATAAGAGATTGCTTGGGTAAGTACACATGCAGTTTGAATTATCTAATTTGTGGTGCACAACAGTCATAGAATAAAAGTGGTCTGAATAAAAATAATTTGGAAAATACCAAGATCACCTACTGCAGAGTTGAATAAATTAATGAGTTCAGTCCCCAAGCAATTTACTTTCGAATGGATCTGATACCAAAAAAAGAAGGGAAATGCAGGTTAGTGTGTGACTCTGAAAGGGTTGGAGAACCTCGTGGCCACTTGCCAGTGTATGAAATTTTGCTCAAGATGTGTTGCACCTTTATTTTTCTAATTTCATTTGCCAATTCATACGTAGTACCATACTTTACTGTAGACATTTTCAAATCTTGAAAGTGGGCAACCTATACATGGGCCTCAAAGATTATTAGAAAATTAGCCCCTGTAACGCAGCCTTGGACTATATGGATGGATAGGAGTAATCTGCTCTTCAAGAGTTGTGACACGAGAAGACTAGTGATCTAGACTATTGCTATAATATGGCACTGAATCCCAGGCTTGCCTTAGTAGAGAAAACTCACAAAATAAAAAATTATAATAACAAAACGTGTAAGCATTAGAAGTCTCGTGTAAGGCGCAACACATGCAATCGATCATGAAATAGAAATGCATAGAAATCAGGACAAAAAGATATCTTGGAATCGGGATCAAAGACTAAGGATATACCAAGATATCAGCAGACTACCAACCAGAGTCAGAACTATTATCGAAAAAAGGGAAGAAAAAAAAAAAAAAAAAACATAAAACACAAAACATACTAGGAATATCCCCAAGAAGTGCGGTAAATGGCTGCCAGAGGCCACGAGAATTCTCTGCCTTAGATTGAATAGCTCGTAGCTTGGAGGCTGCCACCATCTTCATTGCCTTTGTGATTTTCTGAATGTTCTTAACACTCTTCATTCGATTTCTGACTGCACCCAAAAAGAAAGAACCATAAAAAAAACTCATTGACATACAAATGTAACCACAGATCAGTACCTTGACAGGGAAAGAGACTGGTGATGGAAAGGAAAGTGATACTTACCTATTTGAGTTGAAATAGAACGAGCTCCCTGAGGGGTAATCTCCCTATGCAAAGAAGCTCTATTTGTTTAGAAAAAGATGGTTGAACTTTCTATTCCAAATTATATTAATTATGAATAAATAAAACAGTATAACACAACTCACTCTCAAAAACAATTGAACTGAACTACAAAGACAGCAATACTAAATCCTGATGAACCAAATCCAAATTGTGATTATTTGCAGAATATACATTTTTCTTTACAGAATATGTCCTGGTAACATTTAATCAATATCAAAGAAATTTTCAATAGTGGCAATATATAGCATGATCAATGTTAGTGAATCGTATTGTAAATTGTAACGTGTACGATTTAGATTTAATCGTAAATCGTAAGACTTGTTAATAATACTATATATATTGTATTAAATGTCATATATTAAAAATATATATATAACTAAATGCCATAAAAGCTAAGGATGATGGTGATGGATTTGCTTGATATCAATAGTGGAGATGGAGAAATTATGATGACAAACTGTGGGTGTGGTGGTTTATTTGTGAGAAGCCAAATGGCGGAACGAAGGTGGTTTTCAGCTGCAGCATAAGGAGGGGGAGGGTAAGCGGTGGTAATGACATGGTGGTGAGAGGAGGTTTACCATGTGTTGAGAGAAGAGGAAGTATAAGGCTTTTAATGGTGGTGGGGAGAAAAGCGGTGCGAGTGGGTGGTTTATGTTTGTATTTGCTAAGATCCGTGAGGGGAAGGAAACAAATGGGGAAGTGGGGTAAATGAGGTTTTTTCAACAATGTCATCCAGAAATTTTTTGAGATACGTATTTTTTTAAATTTATTTTTACTTTCGTCTAGTAGACTAGTAGGACTCTTATGCTTTTTTCATCCCAATAAAGTACAGGTACGTAGGATAACTCTGTGAATTGACGGGAGGAGTTTCGGGTTTAACTTAATTAAGGTTGGTCAAGGCAAGTCAAAATTTGTTGACCATACCATTTTGGACCCCATAGATAGTTTTCAAAATGGACACCAAAGTCATAGCATTGTTTTCGTATGTTCTTATCTAACCCCCATTGAAATGGGTGCAAATATCAGCACTGCATAAGAAGATAAATCATGTGTCAAGATGTCAAGACACGTGATGGTGTCATTTAAGTAATGCATACTTTGGGTACATGGCTGAAATCAAGCCCATGGCTACTTAAATAGCTTTCTCCAATCTCCAAAATGGATGATTAAGATTTGAAACTAACCACGTAGCACCATAGATTTCTTATAAGACGCGCTGATACATCATTTGCTTTACTTTCTCTAATCTAACAAGTATTACAGAATTTTGGACTCATATTGCAACAAATAGAAAATGGCATTGTAAGCATAATTACCCACGTAGCCTAATTATTTATGTTGTCTGATGCTCCATCATGATGGCGATTTGTGTTTCCAAGTGGATTGGTTGCTTGGAACACCTCAGTGTTGAGCACCTAAATATGTATTGAGTTGTATTTGAGCGTCACAATACCTTGTATAGGGCAATATGAAATGTTTGTGACTAATAAAATATGTTAACTAGGGGTGGGCACGGGCGGGATGAGACCTCATCCCTATCCCATTCCGTTTGTTCGGGATCGGGACAGGATAGACCTCATCCCAACCTCGTCTCATCCCAAACGAGTTCGGGATGGAACAGGACGGGATGAACATATGCTAAATGTTGGATTGAAAATTTAACATGCAAAAGTGAAAATTCTAAATTTACCAATACAAAACTCTAAGAACAACTATATAACTTTAAGCCATTGATTTATTTCTCCATTTCATTAGCTTTTATTACTTTTTTTTTAATTACTATTGAAGATAGTCAATTTTTTTGTACATTGCTAATGAAAATCTCAATGGGTTTGTCATTTAAAAACTACGAGGAACACACATTGTTGTTGTCAAGAGTTGGGAAGAGAATAAAAAATTGAAAGAGTTTGAATTAGAATCATTATCTAGGTGAGTCACATAAAAGCTTATGAGAATAAAATAGTCATGTCAATAAATAAAACAACATATAAAATAGTCATGTCAACAATTAGTTTCATACTACATAGTTCATTTTAAATATTAAAAAAAATCGGTTCGAGACAAGCGGAATTAAAAATTTTCATCCTGATTTCATCCAACTCTATATCGGGACGGGACGGAATTGGGATCGGATGCCCACCCCTAACAATATTTTTTGACACAAACATATGAAACCTATTGGAACTCAATGGAACAACAAAATCACAACCATAAATAAATCGTGGCTGCACTACAACGATGGTTTGGGCTGCCGATGGAAGCCTGCCCCGCGCCCCAGATAAAGTTGCCAATTACTATCATAGAACACTACATGACTAGGGTGCACCAAATTTCCAAATTAAAACCTTACATGAACTCCAAACAGTATGTGAATGAGTTTCCCCAACATATTAATAGGGAGACCACCAAGCATCTTCGCAAGGTAACCTTGAACCTTTCAATCTTGTCAACAAACTAACAAGTATCTTTGTGCTCCCTAACGTTCGAGCTATTCCCAGAGACTCCCTAAGGGGTTGGAAAGCTTCATCACATATAACCTCCTTATCCTTGAAAGATGAAGCATTCGTCCTTCCGTGGGGCTCAATTAATCAGCGCTTGTTTTACATCAAACTCATAATCGCTTCACACATCTTCCGTTCCCAAACACAGAAGACTGTGAATCTAAATAATATAAGTAGAGACAAATCAAAATGACCTACATTGGCCTAGCAACAAAACAAAATTGTCCAAATAACCATTCAAATTTTGAAGAAGAAAATGATAGATCACAATCGAGAGAGCATAACATCTAAGAAGAAATAGAAATTGAGCTTCCAGACCACATCGATTGAAAACTAATAGTCATCAATGAAATAATAAAATAAAATAAATATGAATAATAGGATCTGATCATAGGTTAAATTGCATCAGATCAAAGTGAATAGCACGGAACGGATAAATCGGAAGAAAAACAAAATGGTGAGATCTTACTCAGAAATGATGGAGGATCGAGCAGTGCCATTGATTGCGCCGTTGATGGAAGGCGACGAAAGCAGAGGTGCAAAACGCTTTCCTTCTCGTCTCAGCAAAGCCATCGCCATTGTTGGTTGATTAGATCAGACAGACAGACACAAGATCTCTCGAGCGTCTATCAGTGTTGGAATGGAAATAAAATTAGGGTTTCGAGTTCCTCCTTTTCTGTTTGCTATTCGCCTTGCTTGCTTGGTGGTGCGTCAGAGCAGTAGATATATATATTCACGAGCCCATCGGCGCAATGTCCGTCCACCACCATCCATCATCCTTGAGATACACTCATGGGGCAGCATCTCGAGGAGGCCCTAATTATAGGGAATGAGACCCACCAAACACCATCCATCATTCTTTAAATGTGCATCTTGATGATGATGGATGGTGGTGAGCAGGCCTCGCGCCTCCCTGCCCCGCCCTCGCTCCCTAAAAGGGCTTAGGAACAAAGTCGTGAATTTCTTTTGGGACTTTTTAAGCCCATGCACGCTTACTTCACGTAACTCACTACCCCATTTTGCTTAGATGGCATTTGTTTATTTTTTTTAATTTTTTTATAGACTACCTAGAAGCTAACTTCTAACTAAACTTGAAAGTTTTGAATGAATTGTTTGTTTTCCTTCTAAATGGGCAGCTAATTAAAATTTTTAAATTAAAAGGTGTTTGTTTTTAAGTGTTGAATAAGAACTATTTGACAGTTTTATCCCACTGATGAGACACATACAAGAATGAAAAATTGGTAGGTTGGAAACCCACATATTCAATGGTGATCATTATATTTGTCAAAGCTTTCAAAACTACATGCTAGATAATGAAAACTTGAAAATATACATGAGATGGAGAAATAAAGAAAAGCTTGAAAAATACAGGAAAAAAAAAAACAAACAAACAAACAAAGATGAAGGAGAGAAACAAGATAAGTTTCTTACCATTGAATAATCCTTATGAATGTAAGTAGAACTTGGTGAAGAGAATGAAGATGTGTCCTCAGTGGCGGATCTATAGCTTGGGTAAGGGGGTCAATTGACCCCCTTAGGTTTTAAAAAAAATCAATGAAAGTATATAAAATTTTAATCTTGCCCCCCTTAAAAATTTTATGTTGCCCCTCTTGTCTGGGTTTCTCTCCTCTTGTCTGGTTCCTCTGAATTTCTCTCTTCTTGTCTGGTTCCTCTGAGTTTCTGAGTTTCTGATTTTCTCAGAGAAGAGCTTCTCTCCTCTTGTCGATTTTCAATGAAAAGATCTCCTGAAAAGAGTTTCTCTCCTCTTGTCTTTTAGGAACTCAATGAAAAGAGAGAGATATGAGATGAAAATAGAGCTAAAGTGGGTTTTGAAGAGAGAAATATCAGTTTGGGTATTTAATAAAAAGATAAAAAAAACTTCATTTTATTAAATTTGTTCAAAGGTTTATTCTAATCAATCAAAGAGATAGAGAAAAAATCCAGGACGTAAATTCTTTTCTTTTATCCGAGGAGAAGGAGGTTATTTTATTGCAGTTGCTCATAAATCAATGTTTTTTTCTAATGAAAAAGAGAGATAAAAAAAATCATACTTTGTTAATCGCCTTCATGTTTAGGTTGGGGGTATTTGTTGAATCACCTTGATGTTTAGATTGGTAGGTATTTGTTTAGTTGTTTAAATTTTGAGTGGGTTTCATATTTGTTCAAGTTTAGGTGCGGTATTTCATGTTTGTATAAGCATCTGATTTATCATATTTCTTTATACAGGAGAACTTCATATTTGATTTTTAATTTAGTTTAATTTGTTTAAGCTTTGACAAAGTGGGTATTTGATCCTTGAAGCTTTTACCTAAATTTACTGTGCATCTACATTGACTCATTATGTATGTTTCTCATGTAATACTTTTAAAACTCTATTTTAATCATATTTATGTATTTATTTTAAAAATTAAATTATTCATAACTTTTTTGCCCCCCTTTGTCTGCAATCCTGGATCCGCCCCTGTGTGTCCTCAATATTTAACCTACTTGTTTGTAAGAAGATAGGGGCAACAATTGTCATTATAAAATTATTTTAAGGTTACTATTGGAATAATTTTTAGTCAGCGCTTAAGTCTAAGTGACCAACACCTCCCTGGTGCTTACTCCAATCAAAAGTTCAACTTATGATCAGAACTAAAAATAAACACTTTAAACAAGGTGGTCCATTTCTTATTAAGACTTTTAACTTTGTTCAGAAGTAAAAACAAACACCCTCTTAGCGAGTTGAGAGTCAATTGGGTTCTACACTGCTTAAGTCGAGTGGGTTTCATGTAATCCATTAAGTTCAACCAATCCATGAATCGATTGGGAGCTCTAAAACAAACTAAATATGAGATGAGTTTGAATGATTGGGAGCCGTGGAGAACTCACCCAAGGGGTCAATTGAGTTTCAGTTAGTTTAGTTTTTAATTTTATTTTATTTTCAAGTTGTTAGGCATAATAGATTAATAATAAAAAGTATAATTACATAGTTGTTGCCTTGTGACTGTAGCCAAGTTATGCGAATCCATATTAAGGTCTCTATAAATATACTTACAATTCCACAAGTAAGCAAAGAGAAAATGTGTGTAATATTACTAATGATAGGACGCCAAACCCAGTCTATAGCAAAAATAGATTCAGAGTCATCATCATGAAGTATATCAATGAGTGTAGCCGAATATTCGAGAAAAAAGTATGTATTCTACTACTGTGCATGTATCAGTAGTAAGGTTGTTGATGATACATAAAAATGGTCACACCTCTAAACCACACACGTGTCATGATGATCTCGAGAAAATACGGGCTCCAGCATCAGCTCAACGCTGATCCGACCCAAGCGGTTCTAAGCCCGCTCAATTTAGTCTTCCAGGTGGACCCGAACTCTCACAACATGTTAAGCCCACACGTTTCACAGTTATTCTCAATACTCATAAGTCCTACTAAAGCAAGTATATCGAGGATCAGCTACAGACGGACAACTACAATTGTTTTCTGCTTCCAACTAGGAAGCAAATACCATAGTACATTCCACACAGGGAAACTCCATCCTACTGATTGCTCTTGCATTGCAAATTATCTTTCGTGTATCTAGGAGCACGAGGCTAATAGAGAACTTTCCTCCTATAGCATGACTCCTAATTAGAGAAGGATCTCTATGAAGATCTCCTTCCCAAACTACGCCTATGATGACCTGGTATAACCAAAACTCATGCACTATAAATAAGACTTGAGGTTGGTAAACTAAAATACGCTAAAACTACATTGTTACAGCATTACACCTTCCTCAGATCCCTGTTTGACTTTAGCATCGGAGTGTCATCGGTCACCACAACGATGGTCTGTGGCTCACGTGCATTGCAGGTCAACAGGAACTGGGTCAAAACATGAAGTGAAAAACGACTGCATCAATTTGGCATCTTCCGTGTGGACGATAGAGTTCTTAACTTTTCATTAGCGTCGTCTCATTTTTAAGAACCCAGATATATGGTGACTACTAGATCACGCAACAATGGAGGACAAGGGAACACATCAAACGCTCCGGTTAGCGCAGTAGCGCCACTTTCAGCGGCTCCGATCATACACGAGCTACAAACTCAAGCCCCCCGCATCGACGATAGCAATAGCGAACCCCCGAATCAATGGGCTGACATCTCAAATACAACAGAAAGTCAAGGCGGTAGAGGCTCCCACACGACCAAATCCACCACCTGCCCATGGAGACCAGGAGCAGCACGGACCTCCACATCTAGAAGATGACAGAGAGCAAGCGCAGGAGAGCTAAGCCCTCGTTAAGGGAGGCTGCGCGGCTAACGCTGAGCTCGCCACAATGAAAGAAAGGCTCGACCCTGGAACCCCTTCCGCAGAGGAGCACACGATTTGGACGTACTGTACCACCTCTCCGTCTCGCCATTTGTGGACCGGATCATGAATGGGGCCTTTCTGAGGAAGTTCACTCCCCCGAAGCTCGACTCCTACGACGGAACCACCTATCCTTTCGACCACCTATGCCATTACCTGCTGCATGTAATGGACCTTAAAAAAGGATCTGAATCCGTCATGTGTAGAACTTTTACCACCAGTCTGAAAAACTCGGCACTGACGTGGTTCCACAACTTTTTTTACCGAAGTCGATTGACTCCTTCAAAACATTGGCAAAAGAATTCCTGACACGTTTTTTGGGAGCCAACATTTCAAAAAATGCCCACACTACATACTCTTTCTTTCTAAAGCAGAGGTTTGACGAGACACTCGAGAATATGTCACACACTTCAACAACGAGCTGACCTTCATAGACGGGTGCAATGACGATATAGCCGTGATGACCTTCACTGCGGGCCTAAAAAAGGGAAAGCTCTACGAGGACCTCACCCTAGAGCCCTCTCTGAACATGATGGAGCTCCTCAAGAGCGTCCAGAGACACATCACCCTGGAGGAGTCAAAGACCATTAAAAGGAAAGCCAACGGCCAGAAGATGCTCTCCGCCCCTAGGGACAAGAAGAAGGGTAAGAGACGCGAGGATGAAGAACGTAACAAAAGGAAGCGCAGTGACAACAGGCCGGACCCTAGTCAGTTCAGGCCAAAAAAATCATCCAATTACGTTGGATCCAGAGCTGTGACACTCCTAAATGCTAGCCTGTCAGACATACTTAAATCAATGAAAAGCTGGGAGGAGCTAAAGTGGCCCCGAAGACACGCGGAGACCCCTCCAAGTATGACAATGGAAAGTATTGTGCGTACCACAAGGAGGGTGGCCATGACACCAATGACTGCAAGAGTTTTAGGTATGAGGTCGAATATTGGATCCACAGAGGCAAGTGAAATAGTTCTTGAAATCAGATAAGTGAACAGAACAAACAAGGGATGGGGGAGTCAGTTAAAGAAGTAGAAAATGAGGCTCCAGGGATAATATACGTCATTCATGGAGTCAGGTCGAATGAAGACCAGCCGTACAGGTCTTGCAAGCGGATCTTACTGAAAATGTTGACACAACCTGCGAATGAGGACAGACACAACTGCCATTCAAGGATTTACAGCCTCATTCCTTTCTTGGCCTTTACAGACAGAGGCCTTGAAGGAGTTTGAGCACCACATAACGGCGCCCTAAACATCTTGGACTCCTTAGCAAGGTAGAAGGTAAATGGAGCCCTGGTGGACACAAGAAGCTCACTCAACATTTTGTTCTATAACGCGTTCTGCAACATGGACCTCAAGGAAGAAAACCTGACATCTTCAGAGCACCGATGATCGGATTCAACTGGAAGAAATACCCCATCAGAAAGATAAGGTTAACTACGGTGGCTGGAGAACCGCGGCTAACGAAGGTCTTATTTTTGGACTTCATGGTGGTAGACGTGCCATCATCCTACAATCTCATCTTGAGAAAACCATGGCTCCACCAGATGGAAGCAGTGGTCTCCACCCTTCATTAGTGTGTTAAGTATACTGCTAACTACTTCGAAGGGACAATATGTGGAGACCAACCTACGACATGAGACTGCCACTACGCCACACTAAAACAAATAAAATGCTCCCAGATTCAGCTACATACTGGGGGGCAGCCTGAGCCAGTGCCAGGCCAAGCAAGAGTGGAGGCATCACCTTCAAATAGCGCGGGAGTTGGCTGCTCTTCCGCTTAGCAAAATGGAGAGGCCATGGCAATCGGGAACACATCCCCCCAACGTTCCGTCGATACAACGATTGACCACTCTACAAGGTTTACTCTTCAGTAACCTTTGAACGATCCACAAGGGCATTCTGAATCACTTAAAGGCCATGATCAATTTCTCTCCATCAACAGTTAGTCTGCTTTCAAGTTGTTTATTTCTTTTTCCATAATCAATGTAGAGTTTTAGTTCTTAAAGTCTTATGTGATTTACAATAATTTAAGAAATAAAGGAAGAATTACAAAAACAAACTCTATTTATTATTGAAAAGATGTAACAACAAACAACTTGAGGTGATACAAAAGACTACATACTACGAGTATATGAATACAATGTGACATGAAGTAAAAGACTTGTTTAGACAATTCTATTACGATTCTACTATAAGAAGCATCCAAACAAAATTTACAGACCCTTCGATGAGAGCAATCTGCAAGTGACAGCAAAGATACACGAAAGGACTTCGCTCAACCCCTTCCCAAGATAAAGACAAAGAGGCAAAGGGGATTGAAAGGACTGAGCAATCAAATTTCTCCGTCAAATCACCTCAGAAACAATCGTACAAGAGCATTATAGACCTTACAACGGGCTACTGATTTCCTTAAGAGACACCCCATTCCCCTTCTGACTTCCTCAAATAGCTTAGAAGAAGGCGGATGATGATCACTACACCAAAAATACCCATCAACAACGGTTTGGGACCGTGGGGGTCACCAATTGTCACGGCTTAGAGGCGTGGGCAGTAGAAACGTCGCGAAATCATCATTGACGGCTATAAACCATGACAACACATATTAGCAACGGTTTTATGCTCGAGGACGGTTGATGATTTAGCAACGGTTCGACTAAGCCGTTGCAATAATTTTAGCCGTGGTTTTAAGCCGTTGCATTATTCCAGGCGAGATTTTCTAGACAGATTTGCACGACTTTAGTAAAATGATCATAACTTGCTCATTTCAAAACATTTTTAAGTGATTCAAGTTATGTTTATTAGATAACGCAGAGTACTACAACATTTGTATTTTGATCAAATTTAGAATCGGTCTCGATCAAGCACATAAGTTGGTCGAAAGTCAAGAACACTATCCCATTTTCATTATGAGACAGATTTGTGCGACTTTAGTAAAATGACCATAACTTGCTCATTTCAAAAGATTTTCAAGTGATTAAAGTTGTGTTTATTAAATAACGAAAATTACTACAACATTTGTGTTTTAATCAACTTGAGAATGAGTTTTGATAAAACACATAAGTTGGCTGAAAGTCAGGAACACTATCCCATTTTTATTGCTAGACAAATTTGCGCGACTTTAGTAAAATGACCATAACTTGCTCATTTCAAAACATTTTCAAGTGATTAAAGTTGTTATTAGATAAATCAGAGTACTACAAAGCTTGAGAATCTATCTTCATCAAGCATATAAGTTGGCCGAAAGTCAGGGACACTATCTTGTTTTCATTGCAAGACAGATTTGCCCTACTTTAGTAAAATGATAATAATTTGCTCATTTCAAAACATTTTTCATGTGATTCAAGTTGTGTTTATTAGATAAATCATAATCCTACAACTTTTGTGTTTTGATAAGCTTGAGAATCGATCTCAATTTAGGATTTAAATTGGTCAAAAGTTACCATATTTTGCATTTATTCGGTTTTGAGTTTGGGTTTATTTGTTAAATTATGCATATTTATTGGTGGTGTGAGTAAGAAAATAAATAATTTTTTTAATTAAAAAAAAAAAAAAACTTAATGGTGGTGTGGAGTAGTTGCTAGCCTAATTAAACCACCCTCCTTTCCCTTTCTTCGATCGACCTTTCTCTCGCCGCCTCTCTCTAATCTCCACAGTCCACTCGCGACCTCTCTCCACTCCACAGTCCACTTTTGGTCGCCTCTCTCCACATACCACAGTTGACACATCTCAGCCACTCTCCACCCTCAAGGGATTTCCTTCCTTTCACCCCATTCTTCTCCCCCTTTTCCTTTCAATAATAAATTGTTCTTTTTCACAACACAACACGCGCATGATAAACAAAGCACAACAGCAGAGGTGGAGAGATTGTGATTCCAGTTCAATCAACTCTTCAAGCTCTTTCGATTTCAAAACCAAATCGACTTCATCCTCCTCTCCTCTCCCATCAACCAAATCTGCAAATTCATCAATGAATCCAAAATTCAATATGGTTGTTTGGATTCAATCAATCGAAGAATCGTCGATTGGATTGGATAATCATGAAACTTTAAGAAGCCAAAAGAAATGAATGAAGAATAAGAGGGTGTTTGTTTTTGAATATAGTCAGAAGTCTTAATAAGAAGTGGATCACCTTGTTTATAGTGTTTATTTTTAGTTTTGATCAGAAATTTTATTTCTGATTGGAGTAAGCAACAGGAAGGTGTTGATCACTTAGCACTTAGTGCTGAATAAACAAATATTCAGATAATAACCTTAAAATAATTTTGTAATTACAATTGTTACCCCCATCTTCTTAAAAATAAGTAGGGCAAAATTTTGATAGCTCACTTTCATTATCTTCGCCAAGTATTGTAGTAAAATTTAGGATTTGAATAATTATTGGGTATGATTTTAAGCACAATATTTATGTCATAAATTTTTTAAGTTCAGTAGGGCAAAATTGTCAAACAGTTCCCATTCAGCAACTAAAAACAAACACCTTTTAATTTTACAGCTTCTAATCAGCAGCTCATTCAGAAGCAAAACAAACAAATCATTCAGAAACTCGTTCAAAACTTCTAACTCTAGTCAAAAGTTAATTTCTAAGTACTTAAAAAAACAAACGCCCTATAAGAGCTAGGCAACAAATGAGGAAGAAGAAGAAATATGTCTCTCTAGTTTTTCTAATTGAAATCTACAGATTCTATTTCTATTTCTATGGTTTCAATTTCTCAATTAATTACTTTTTTAATCTTATTTTTCTTCTTTCACTCCCCTTTCTCCAATAGATTTTTTTTAATCTTATTTTTTATCTTCAAATAGAAAATTTATTATTACAATAAAGTGGGGTTGTTGAGGAAGGGAGATGGAAAGATGGGTTGTTGTTATTGTTGATGGGCTTGTGTTTCTTCTTAAAGAGAAGAGAGTTGAAGTTACTAGGCCAACCTCATCTGCATGGATTATAAATATGTGCATCAATTATGCTTTGTAAGAAACTTTAGTTTTACTCTCATACAGATGTTTCTGATCTCCTACCATGAAGATAGGATATAGAAAACAGTTTTGAAGTGAAAAGAAAATATATGGACGCGAGATAGATGTTGAATTAATTCAGATAGAAGATGGATGAAAATCACACTCATGTACTGCTGTAATTGCTGCCATTGTTGTATGTTGAGCTTCTCTTCTTGTTCAGTTTGGTTGGTAGGTTAAACTTAACCCAAACTCTTTGAACTTGTTTATTTATTTCCTGATCCACGTTTAAATAAGGGAATTAATAGCATAAAATTGTTTCCTATTTTGGGCGGGGCGGATCGAAGAAGATTGGATATCCGCCAATCCGTTGACCACCAGCGAAACTGCAGTTATAAATAGATAATTGGGACGGGTGGATATCTGCCAACCCGTATAGAGCAGGGTTGGTTTTGAATAAAAAAAATAAATTGTTTTGCGGGTTGGATTTGAGGATCCGCGATCCCTATCGGGGGCGAGGACGGGGACGGGGATGGGGACGGATTGCCATCCCTATGTAACTCGAGGGTTTAGAAATTGTGTACACCTTTTTCTGAACTGAGTATCTGAGGAAGTTCTATGGTTGAACACTTAAAGGAATCCTGGACTGTGTTAAATATCAAGGCAAAGTGGAGTAAGCTTTAGTCGTACATAAACTGGTTGTACAGTAGGGATGGCAGTGGGGCGGATTTTCACGGATATCCGCCCCACCCAATCCGTTTGGGGCGGTTTTGGATATGCCTAAACGGTTTTTGGGGCGGATACGGATATTCAAATAACATCCATTAAATATTCGGGGCGGATACGGATTTGGCCATATCCGCCCCACGGATATCCGTTTACATGTTGATATTACAAAAATACCCTCAACCCTTTATATACTGAAAAAAAAAATTTTACATCAACCTCTCGCCTCTCACGTATCTCTCTCAATCACAAACAAAAAAAAAAAAATCATGAGCTCTCATACCAGAGGAGCGACCGAGCGAGAGGGACTTCGTCTCCCTTCACCCTTCTTCTCCCTCAAAACAGCAAGAGCGAAGGCTTTGACCTCCCTCCCTTCGAGCTCCCTTCGAGCGACTCAGCGAAGAGTCGAAGACTTCGACCTCCCTCCCTTCGACTGACTCAGCGAAGGCTTCGACCGACTCAGCGAAGGCCGCGAGCGAGGAGCGACCTCCCTTCGACCGACCTCCCTTCGAGCAACCTCCCCTCACACCGCGAGACGCCGAGATCCTCCATCAAGATCAGGGTTTCTTCCTCAGTTCCTCTCTTTTTCCAGAGATCAAGATGATCGAGATCAGATCTGAAAAAGATCTCCCTTTGACCTCCCTCCCTTCGAAAAAGATCAAGATCTGTGAAGATCTGATGAAGATCTGATGAAGATCTGATGAAGATCTGATCTGTGAAGATCTGATCTGTGAAGATTTGATCAAGATCAAGATCAAGATCAAGATCTGATCAAGATCTGATCAAGATCAAGATCTGATCAAGATCTGATCAAGATCAAGATCAAGATCAAGATCAAGATCAAGATCAAGATCTGATCCGATCTGATATGATCACGATCTGATCTCAGAGATCGAATTCTTGTTAAATTTTTTTTGTGAATTTTTGTATTGTTTGTAATTTCAGGTGTATGGTTTGTAATTTTTGGAATTTTTTGTAATTTTTGTAAGATCTCACAAAAAACCAAATTTTTTTGGTGGTGTGATTCTCTTTTTTTTTTTTTTTTTTTATTATATGAGAATCTGTTATTCTTTTGATATTTGATAATCTGTTTTTTTTTTTTTTTTTTTTCGGGTTTTTGGGCGGGGCGGATATCCACCAAACCGTTCGGTTCGGGGATGGTTTTACAAAATATTGCTAAACGGATATTCGGGGCGGATTTGGATATCCGTGATTTCCAACGGGGCGGGGATGGATTTGTCCAAATCCGCCCCAATCCGCCCCGTTGCCATCCCTATTGTACAGAAAACAACGGTGGAATGGGTCTTTCTGACCCTAATAATAGACTTCTGGGTCATGGACAATGGCAAAAACGGGTCCAGTCTCTGTTACAGCAAAATCCCTTAGGGCTGGCCAGTGGATCCCAAACCTATAAGCCCAATTTAAAGGTTTGATTGGATAGAAGATGTGCTCGTCTCAGAACTGCAGTTACATTAGAGTTGCTTAACATGGCCAACCAGTTGAAGGGGTTCTTGGAGAGTAGTGTCAACATTCAGATTCAGGCGTGGTTTATTGGGGAAGAACTGGAAGCCAATGAAACTGAAAAAGTCTCATGTCGATTCAGAGGAAACTTTATTAGCATTGGTGGCCTTTCTATGAGTTATCCAGGGATATTGTGAAGTTATACAATAAACAAGCAGGAGGCTAGTTCTTTTTATAGTAATGGTGGTGAACTTTTTCACATGGCTTTAACGATGGGCATACCCTTTGCTTGTGGGGAAGGTAATGTGATTGTGAAAGAAGAGCCCAGGATGAAAGCTGGTGGCATGGTTTACACACATATGTTGAATGAGAAGTGGTCGTTGGCGCTAAGAGTCAATTGAGGAACAGGATATTAATGCTTACATTAACTTACTAGATACGGATTATTTAATTCAAGTAATTCTAGTAGGGGTGGCTGAATGGTTGAAGAAAGGGGTCTTACTTTCATGAAAGTGATATCACTGATATGTATAATTTTGAGGCCAAGGAGAGGGAAGGATTTGGGCCATTGTCAAGAAATACTAACAAGCGATTATTATTAAAGAAATACTTGAGAAGTTGTACTGCACCTCTTCTTGCATTTTCACCTAAATTAGGAACATAAATGACAAAATAAACATTGTGGTTGATATAGATGTAACTTGTGATGAAGAAAACAGTTTCAACTTCAAATTGAAAATCATCCCGAATGGCCTTGGATACCCTCCCTTGAGGAAGCTACCAACGTGTGAGAAGAGAATGTAGTTGATCTTCTCTCCTTAGATTGGTTTTGAACACTATTCTAAAAAGCACTAGACAGTGGGCAGGCCCGAGCATGTGCCTAATGCTCAGGGGTCTAGGCTTTTTTAGATTTTATACTATAACTTTAATAATTTACAAAAGTTAAGCATAATACCTTATCAATTACATCCAATTTAATGCCAAGATATATATGCAAAATTTAAAAACATGAAAAATTAACAATCATTAATTTTTTTTATTAAAACTCAAATGATTGAAGTTGGTCATGATAGGTACTTTATACAAAGTTGAATTTGTGGACATATATCCAAACCTATTTTTTTTTTCTTCTTCAAATTGCATTAATGACCTAAGTTATGTTTCATAAAATCTACATTACTAAAATTGGTACCGGCGGATCCTTTGAGAATTCCATTAAGTAATCATCATTTGCTACATTCAAACATATACTGAATAAAAAATAATTAAATTGTTTATTTACAAAAAGGGGAAAGAAAAATAAAATAAGAACACAATAAGTCTTATTTAAAAAAAAAAAAAAACTCGCCCAGACTGCCTACACCCCATCCAGATTGCCCAGACCCCGTCTAACCATTAATCCGAGCGTTACTTTAACGCCTAGGCGGTTGCCTAGACCCTTTTTTAGAACACTGGTTCTGAAGCCTTGATGTCATCCTCAAAACAGAGTGCAAACATTTACTTTTTGCTCTATGAGCTTGTTTTTTGTTCAATAAGTATTCAAGCGATTGATCTTATTTTCTTGGACACTCCTACGGAGTCTCTATGTTGGTTCCTGACACATGACAATTGTCATAGACTCTTCAAACATCCCCCAAGGACCCTTTTCCCACTATTATCTTGAAGCACAATTGAGAAATGACATTTTTATTTTATTTTATATTGAATTCTTTTTTATGATCTATCAAACTAGACCGATCATCATAGTTGTACACGTGACAGAGAACATCCATCACGAAGATATGACATCAAATTTGTTGGACCAGCTCATAATACCAAAGAAGAATAAAGCCAATCACAGATAACCAGACAAGGCCCACTAATGAGAATATGTAAACGAAGCCTGAACCCAGGCCCAAACGAATCAGAGACCAAATATAGGCTCAACACGAGTTCTCTCATAAAGAAGAACATTCACTACAAAAAACGAATTCTAAAACGGTACTTTCAAGGCAGCGTTTCAATGGAAGCGCCGGTCAAACATTATCAATAACGGCGTTTAGGATACCAAGCGCCGGTAATAAACTGAGTCTCAAGCAATCCCTACGTTTATAATGAATCGCCGGTAAAAGCTCTCTAAATCGGCGTTTTGCTTATAAAGTGCCGGTAAAGAGCTCCCTAAACCGGCGTTTTGCTTATGAAGCGTCGGTAAAGAGATAACAATACCGACGTTGATTCTTTGAAGCGCCGGTAAAGATAAAAACCCCGCCATACCCTTGAAAATAAAATTGTGTTTTTTGGAAATGCCATATTAGATGTAAATAAGCGCAGGTAAAGATCGAACATTACCAGCATTTGACTCAAAGCGCCGGTACAAAGTAACCAATACCGGCATTGTACTCAAAGCACCGGAAAAGAGTAACCAATACCAGCTATTTAGTCAAAGCGCCAGTAAATAGTAACCAATATCGGCGCTTCGTTTTGAAAGCGCCGGGCAAGATAAAAAAACCCTCCAACCTAGGGGTGGGCATCCCATCCCTGGATCCCGATCCCGTTCCGTCCCGTCTTAATTTTTTCGGGTCGTAATGGGATTGAATAATTCCATCCCTTCTTGATCTAGAATGGGATGGGATGGGATGGGATGAAGATTTTCAATCCCGCCAATCTCGTCCCGCCCCGAGCTAATTTTTCACTCTGGTATTGATGAGTATTTTCTAGAATACGTCCCTCAATTTTCTGCCATTTAAACATTTAGAAATACTTACAATGAAGGTTTGGTAGCATATTTTTTGCAGTTAGCTATTACATAATTACTACATGAATATTAAACTCTCTCGAAGTTCAATTTGTATCTGATTTTTTTTCTATTACCTTCCTACTAGATTATCAGATGATGGAACATGTCGTATCTGGGATATTTGAAATACCAATGTCAGTCATCGCATTTACATTCCAAAGCCTTCAGACGCTATCACTGATTTGTTTCAAGTTTACATAGTGTGTTTTGGTTGGTTGGTTGGTTGGTTGGTTGGCTGGGGTTTTTGGAATTTGGTAACTGAAATCTTAACTTGGAATTAACTGCAGAGAAGAGCAATGGTCCCTCAACTAGCACCACGCTCTCAACTAGCACTGTTCCCTCAACTAGTACTGATCCACCAAGCCACCAAATATTGTGTTGTGCATATAATGCTAGTGGAACGGTTTTTGTCACTGGTAGCTCAGATACCTATGCAAGGGTAAAACTGAGTGTTATTCTTTGCGTTGTGTACATTATGTTTGTTTAAACTTGTTATTCTATACTTAGCAAATATATTGTTCAAGATTGAAATGCATCGCTGGATGCATATGAGTTTATTCTTCAAGAACAAGCCATGTGCAGGTGTGGAATGCTTTGAAGTCTAACACAGATGAGTGCAAGCAACCAAAATATGAGATCGATTAAAGAAAATGAAATGCATATAATCAGAGCACGCAGATCTCATCCTGTCCCGTGTCGATCTCGTATGAACGGGATGGGTTTATCTCGTCCCATCCCGTCCCATGCCCACCCCTACTCCAACCCATCCTACTGATGAAAATAAAATTATGTTTTTTAAAACGCCACTTTAGATGTTACAAGCGCCGATAAAGAGTAGCCAATACCAGCGTTTGTCTTATACAGCGCCGATACAAACGACCCTCACCCGACGTTTGTCTTATGAAGCGCATTGAAAGATATAACAATACCGGCATTGCTTCTCTAAGGCACCGATAAAGATAAAAAACCCGCCAACCCATCCTGCCTGATGAGAATAAAATTATGTTTTCTTAAACGCCACTTTAGATGTTAAAAGTGCCAGTAAAGGTCTAACAATACCGGCATTTATTGTAGAAGCGCCGGAAAAGAGCGAAAAAAAAACCCACGAACCAATCCCGCAAATAATAATAATTTTTATTAAAACGCCGTATTAGAGATTTAAAACGCCGGATTAGAGGGATAAAAAAAATCTCCAAAGGCGATAATAAAAAACCCTCGACTTCCCTCCTCCCTCTGCGCTCGACTTCCCTCCTTCGACATCCCTCTTTCCTGCTGCGCTCGCGACTTCCCTCCTCCTCCTTCCTCCTTCCCTCGCCTTAGCGTTTCCAGTCCTTCGTGAATTCGCTCATTCCCTCTTCCCTCCTTCGCTCTCGGTCTGACCATTCTTCAATCTGTTGAAATCTGTCAAACAATGTGGTGGTGGTGGTACTCATTCAAGAACATTCGAATAGCAACCATAGAGAAGAAACTCAAGGTACAATCGAATCTCTATTTGATGATTTCCAAATATAGGGTTTTTGGTTTTTGATGAATCCCTCTTTTATAATCGCTTTCGATTGTCTGCGTTGCTTGTCTTCATCATATGTATGTTCTATTATGCACAAATTCGATCATCCAAATGTATTAAACCAATTTCTAGGGTTTCTTGTTGAATTTACTGCTTTTGTTCTTTGTATTTTTTCGTGATGTATTTTTTTATTATTATTAATTTTTGAGCTGATATGGCAGCTCTTTGTGCAAGTGCACTAAATAAATTTCTAGGGTTAGCCATTGATATGTGCAAGTGCACTAAATAAATTTCAGGAGTAGGTAACATTGTGTAAGTTTTAGTATGTAGTTTGTTTTAATAACCATTTAGTGTAGGCTTCTTGCTATTAGCTCTATCTATATGGTTACCTAGGAATTGGCTTATATGTATAATCTAGATCTGCTGATATGCATTTACTCAAAATGACTGGTCTCAAGTTACTCTAGCCAAAATGCTTGAATCGTTATTGGTAAGTATATATCTTATCATTATAATATGTATATATATGTTGGTTACATATGCTAGATTTGATTAAATTTGCTCTTTTATTCAGGAGAAGTTCGACATAGGGGATGATCCGGAAGTAAAGAAATTGTTAATGAAGGAAATGGGGCAAAAATGGAGGGACTAAAGATCTGAATTGAAGGACTATTATGATACTCATGAGACATATGAGGAACGACTTCAAAATCGACCACCATTTGTAAAAAAAGAAGATTGGAAATGGTTGATAAAAGAACATTGGGGAACGCCAAAGGTTAAGGTATGTACCTAAATCGTAATATCACACTTGATTATAATATACTAGCCAAACCTTAATTCTTGATGACATAGTTTTTCGAATCTGTTTTTAATAAATTCAGGAATTGTGTATAAAAATAAAGAAAGGCGTGACACACAACAAATGCTTCTTCATGCTGGCAGAAAATCCATTTGCCATACTTGAGAATGGAGATGTTAAGTTCAAAATGTTTGAGATTTTCGATTTGAATATCAACTTAGAAAGAAATATATTTACTCATTTGTGTACGTTTTCTATTGTTGCTAGATGAAAATGACAGGAGTTCGTCCATCTCGTATTAGGATGTTTGAGCTTGCTTATAAAAGCAAAGATGGATCATATTCAGATGTATCCACTCAAAGAAAGGCGGTCAGTATTATTTTCAATTTAAATTGTTGGTATCCATTATTTTCATATTCACTAACTAAATGTGTTTCTAAATGTAGGAAGAGATACAAAATCTTATTGTGCAACGAGAGGAGGGATTAAACTCCTTAGATGATGACCACATTTTTACTCAAGTATTCGGGTCAGACAGACCTAACGTGTACGTTGTAGGGGACATGAGATCACACCAACATCTGAAAATGGTATGAGTAGTCGCTTTGGATCTCAAGCTATAGAAGAAGCAAGGCGAGAGATTGAGATTGCAAGGAAAGAGGCCGCGAAAGCAAAATAAGAGTTGGCTGACTACAAGATAGTGGCAAAACAAGAGTTGGTAGACTACAAGAAAGTGGCCAGTGATGAAATGAATAAAATGAAGGAGGATATGGCCATGATGATGCAAGCATTGAGGAGACTAATTGATAAAAACAATGGTGGATCTGGTGGATCTGAGGCACATTAGCGGTGAGTTTTTTAAAGTGATAATAACTAATATCGATGCCTATTATAGCTTATGTTATCCATTATGTTATTCATGTCCATGGTTTAGGTCAAATCCAATGCTTTACTTACTTTTATGATTAATTACATGGATCGAGTCTTTATAATTTCCTTGATTTGTACATGATATTTTAGTAATTTTCATTGTTCGATTACTGAAAGTTACACCTTCAGGCTAGCTTCGCATCTTAAATCTGGTAAGATCCTCTCTGTGATCATGGTAAGATCCAAACAAGTAGTGTGAATCCTTTCTTTTCTTCTTATTGGTTTCTCTCCTATGTTAGATGTAAGTTCTAATAAAGCCTCATCCTTCAGGCCACCAAACAAAAGCAAGTTTGTTTTTCTGACTTTCCTTCAAAGAGTTTTTTTTTTCCCCCTGATGGTCATCGAATTCTTGGTCACCAAATCTTTATTTATGCAAACCTTACGTCTCCTATATGATTTGATCTGCACGGTTCCTTGAGTTTTTGATGTCTGATGAATATAAATTTGTTAGAAATGGTCTCCAACTAAACATCTATGGATGATTTTTGGTTATTCACGAGCTTTGGAATTGAATGATTTTTTGTGGTTCACCCTAATGATTACACATTAACAAACTAATTGGGAGATTTGTCATCACTCTTTTCAGACAAACAATCTGATTGTTGATTTTGGTGTTGTAGGAGTGCGAAGCAAGTAAAGGGCAGAACATCTCATTACTTGCATTCCAACAACAAGCAGTACTTACCACAAGTTTGTTTCTTCTGGAATTTTATGGTACATCTGTTATTTCTCAGTCTTTTGTTTAGCTAGAAATGATGATGGATCATGTTGTGTTATGCTTAGGATGCGAAGACAAATACGTATTTTGCTTCAATTAGTTATATTCAAGTATTTGCATTTCTTTAGAGAGTTATTTTTAAGATGATGTACAATAATACTCCAATTTTGTTGTTTGTCATTGATGATATGTTTCCTTGCGGGAAAGTGCAACAGTCTGATGCCATGTGTTACTTTGGGACAACTTATTTTCAAGCCGGCAAAGAGGATCATTTTGCAATATGCTAAGCATGACAGCTAAAGGCGGGAGAATATGTGTTCTTTTTTTTTTGAAAGGCAGGAGAATATGTGTTCTAACTTATCCTTGATGTCCTTTACTATGGATCCTGATGGTACTGATAGTATGCCATGTGAAATACTTGTTTGATATACCATGGAAAATTTGGATATCCATTAGATTTTTATGAGATTGATTGTTGCATGGTTATGGTGATTCACATGGTTTCCGTCGATGCTCGTCAGTTCTTAATGTTGTTAATTTGACTGAAAAATTCGCCAGAGTCTGTTATAATTAAGTTGCATTTCTAATTGATTGCTTTTAGGAAACATTATGGGATTTCACAATCCTTTTTCTTAATCTATGCAGTTATATTATTATGGCTTGATGTTTGTTTAGTAGACAAAAATATAGTTAGATGTGCTCTTTGATCATTCGTTTTGCTTGTTGAACCTACAGAGGTGAAGATGGGGCTGTCTTTCACCAAGCTTTTCAGTCGGCTCTTTGCCAAGAAGGAGATGCGTATTCTCATGGTGCGTCTCGACGCGGCTGGTAAAACCACCATTTTGTATAAGCTTAAGCTGTGAGAAATCGTGACCATTATTCCTACTATTGGTATGAAATTGTTATTGTTATTACAGTTTATGATTTCATAGCATGTAATAATAACTTCAAACTCACTACACATAGTGTTTTGAATAAAGAGATCACTCCATTAGTTTTCTAGTACAGATGTTATGTACCCCGGAATGATGAAAATAATTTATCATGATGTTGCAGTATAAAAAAATGAATTTAGATGTTGTAGGAGCAATTTATAAAATTATAAATGTACTTATTTCTGTCTTTTTTAGATGGCATCAAATCAGATTTAGTGCTAAAAGTTATTCTATTGAAACTGTCAGCATTCATGTTAATAATTTGCATGTATTTGGCAACAGGGTTTAATGTTGAAACTGTGGAATATAAGAACATTAGCTTCACTGTTTGAGATGTTGGTGGCCAGGACAAGGTATGTTTATTGTTCCAATTTTATGATTCCTTTAGCTGTGGGACCCCATCTTAGTCTAATGTTGTGTGAAAAGAGGATTGAAGGTCCTTGTATCAAGTTTTCAGTTTGAGGTTCTGATATGCAATTATTTGGCTTGAAACAGTTGCGAATAGTAAAATTGTTTTCTTATTAATAAGATTCCACTTCTTGTGTGTTTGCTTACCCCTGAAATTCTTTGGCTTATGTAAGGTCTTGTACTGATCCGATGTTGTTCCATCAATACTCAACACAAACATAAGCTAGAGTGGTTGTGACATGTGCATTACTTTTGTGCTTACCAAGTTGCATATGTAGCATTTGAATTGGATTATGTTTGTTTTTAACAAACCACACTCGATTAAAATGTTGCATATGCGATTGCTGAATGAGATAAAACACTCTGCTGCAACACTCACACATCTATTTTTCCTGCCTTGTTCCGAATATGGCGCCGCAATGGTAGCCTTGCTGAATCAAGTTTTAAAAAAAAAAAAATTAATGTTAAAAACCTCTATAACAGAACAATCCTGGCTACCTTTCAATTATTTGGATTACTTGTTACTACTCTGAAGTTGTGCCTTCACCTTTTGTTTTCTAGAAAGTGGCACACAAGGGTATTCATGCTGGGAGTTCTCAAGACAGGGCTTCCAGAGTTCTTTCTGTGGCTCCACCTTCAGAACTGTTTCTGTGACTTCCTTAGTTGTTCCTTCTAGAGGAGCCAGCAAAACTAATTCTAATGTCGTTTCTATGCCTCCTCTGTCGTCTGCTGGCTGCTCCACTTCTTCTACTATACGGAGTGCAGAGGCAGGTCCTTCTGCCTTTATTCCAATATCCCCCTTGGCTGCTAGTGCTCCTTTGTCAATGCCTCCAACATCTGTGTCTCCAGTCCTTACTTCTTCAAATGCTCCTGCATCTGGTCCATCCATTGAGGCTGTGCCTTCCACTGGTCCACCAGTTTCTGTTGGGATGGAGCAGTTCCAGCGACCTTTGGTGATAGATCAGACTTTATTAGAGCAGTTATTGGCTGGTCAGTGTGAATTGCATAAGCACATGGCTAGTGTACGCAAGGATATGCGATATGGCATTGGTACTTTGATAAATGAGATCCATCACAGGCGTGCCGGTGTTAGACATGACATGGCAGCGAATCCACGGAGAGAGCATTTGCGAGAAAATAAGGTGCATACTGAATTCTTACATGTCATTTTTTTGAAGATTCTATTGTTCAAGTCTCTCTCTAGTTTCAAGAGTTAAATTAGTCATTTTATTTTTTCATAAATATTCCTTATATCTAGCAGCTTTTGAATAATTTTACTGAATATGCTATTAATGAGGCTTATTGCTGCCACATAACTCAGGAACAAATCAGAGCCTTTACATCTTACTGGTGCAAAAAATCAAATGCCTCTTTGAATGTGTGTGGTTTTATAGTGTTAGGATTAGGGATACGAAAGAACCGGTGCTCCCATATATATATACCTTCCTTTGGGATAGGTTCTCTGGGTTTTAGTTTTGTAGTCATGTTTTGTGTTTAGAACCAGTAACATGGACACTTTTTCCATATCCATAATGGACTATTGCAGTATCTAATGCTGTAAGCAAACCTCAGAAATAACTAATCTTGTCATTGAAGGTGAGCAATGACATTGTTTTTCTGCTTGTTCAGAGCGGAGTGAAAAATAGTTCACTTCAAAAGGCAACTCCAGACAGACAGAAACCTGATGAAAAAACAAAATTGGCACGTGAAGATGAAAAGGTGTATTTCTTGTTATTAACTTATGATTTCTGTTTAGCTATTTGATATTTATCCATTTTGGGTTTTTCTTTTCGCGGTCAAAAGAAAAGACAAAAAAAACATTTACAAAATTATCAACAAATAAATGTAATTTTCTTTTTTATTTTCCAAATGATTATTATTTTATCATTTGATTGTGAATTTGTCATTGTTAATGTCAGAGAGAAAAGGAAGATCTGGAGTTTGTGAGCATAATTATTATATAATAAAAGCTCTTGATCTTCTTGCACCTGTTAATGTATTTAATTGCTGTGGTATAGGTTTGTGAGCAAGTCCCAAGTTCTGTTGGTTTTCATGTTTTTGCAACAACAGTTGTGCAACTTCATTAATGTTATGTTGAACCCCTTGCTTGGAAAAAAAAACATTTGCTCAAAACGGTTATATACTTACTGTACTGGAGTTTCCATGTTTTTGCAGCAGTTGTGCAACTCTAACTAGAATGAATTTTGTTGTAGGGATTATTTTAGAAACTCATTCAAATAAGCAAATTCAGACAAGAAGGGTATCGTAGTTGTAATATACACAATCTCTACACTTAGTTTTACAATTATTTGTAATATAAATAATCTCTACACTTAAAGCGTCAGTAATCTTTTCGCGGCACATACCTTTACCAGCGCTTTATAAAACGCCGTTGATGCTCTAAATTGACACTTTTTCCAATATATCAGCGCTTCTCAAAGCGCCGGTAAAAACGAATCTGTTGTAGTGATTGCACCAAAAAGAATCGTAGAGAGAATTACACCTCCACGGACGCATCTTCATTAAGGAGAAGACTGTTACAAAAAACATCTCCTTCCGTTGGGCCTCACGTGTTTAAGTCACGCAGAGAATTAACTACGATCATTATAAAATTAAAGGGAACATTCGACACATGTATGCAACTTTAACTGAGTTTTATCCAAATTTACTTCATTTTTCAAATAGAGTTGCTGACTTAAGCATCAGAGTGTCTTGGCCAACAAAAAGGTGGTCTTTGGCAGCCTAACATTTATTTTGCAAGTCAAACCCACAAGAGGATGATTTTGGACGCATCAGTTTGGCGTCGTCGGTAGGGAACGACGAGTTTTCCTTTCAAAAAGAAAATTCAGTAACAAAGCTCATTGAGACTTGGTTAAAAATCAAGATCAATGGAACACTCCACAAATTCTCAATCTGGCGGTAAACAAAATGACATGTCGCCAAACATCAACCCAACGACAACCGTCGAATTAACCTCACTTGTTAGAAGAGAGCTTCAACAGGTAACAATTCAGGCGCCTCTGACATCTTGGGGAATTCCCCTGGATTCCCGAGTAGAGATGTTTATGGCTTAGATGAACCACATAATCGAGATGATGGCCAGAATCATTCGAGACTTGGAGGGCAGCAAACCTCGCGAAGAAATCACTAGCTTAAGAGACATCAGACCAATAACAGTTCCGGATTTAATCAAGGGAAGCTCAGCAAACTACAACCAAATAGGCCTAAATGCGAAAAATCGTTCGCGACCTTGATAGCGAATCGAAACGAGATCCTTAAAGCTATGACAGGAAGGGAAGATGTCAAATGGCCATAAAAAATTGAGAGGAGATCCGGAGAAGTGGAGCAAGAACAAATATTGCCTCTTTTACAATGATTATGGCCACGATACTGAAGATTGTCATAGTCTGAAGGACGAAATTGAACGCCATATCGGAGAGGGACAACTCGGAGAGTTCGTCGAACTCAAGGAAGAAACAATCATCTCATGGGAACGAGCAAATGAGACAATATACGTCTTACACGGTGCAGCTGAAGAAAATGAGCAATTCAATCGATCCCGAAAGCATGTAGTCAGAAACCTGGGGGAAAATATTAGATTCTAATAACCGCCCGCACAACGTGCAAAACAATGCAAATGACTCTAACTTTCTCGAATGAAGATGCAAACGGGGTTAGTTTCCCTCACAATGATGTTTTAGTGATCTTGGTCATGATAGTGAAATGGGAAATTAAAAGGTTGTTGGTCGACACCGACAGCTCAACCAACCTCATATACCTAACATCTTTCGGAAGAATGTGGTTCACTAATGAGATGTTTTCACCTAGTGATCAATCTATGGTGGGTTTCAGTGGGGAACAATGTCATCCGCTGATAATGATTCAACTACCAGTCGAAGTAGGAAAGCCAGGAAAGCAGCGAGTATTATTGACAAACTTCTTTGTCATCGATGCTCCTGTTGCATACAACATGCTACTCGGGACACCATGGATACAGAAAATAGGTGGTCTCCTCCACTATGCACCAATTCTTAAAGTACCATACTGACAATGGTATCGAAAGAATCAAATGAGATCAATCATCGGCCCGTGAGTGTCATTTTTAGCGATAAAGACTCCCCATAAATAGCAATTACTGCAATGACCAGAGAAGCCTTCACAACAAAATGATGAAAAGAGTTTGGAGTCTCCAGACATCAATACGACTCCAACTAGTCCGCAAGATCGACCTAACACCGGACAATCGGAAGAAGAAACGATCAAAGTCTACCTAGACGATCAAGCCATCTCGAACTCGCCAAGGAACTGATCCAATTGTTGGAAGATAACCAAGATGTTTTTGCATAGACAATAAAGGATATGGTAGGGATAGACCCATCCATCATTTCTCATAAACTACAACTGAACCCAGACAAAAAGTTGGTTGGAAAAAAAAGAATATCGATGGCCTCGGAACGTAATCAAGCGATAAACGATGAAGTGTATCGACTACTAAATACAAGGATGATAAGAGAAGCTGACTACCCGGACTGTTTGGCAAACACAACGCTAGTAAAAAAGAAGAACGACAAATGGAGGGTGTGCGTGGACTACACCGATCTAAATAAAGTTTGCCCTAAGGACAGTTTCTCACTTTCGCAAATAGATCAGAAGTGGATGTAACTGCCGGGCACGAAATGTTGAGCTTCATAGATGCATACTCCTGGTATAATCAGATACATATGTACCATCCCGACCAAGAAAAAACATCTTTCATAACGGAAAGGGGTACAAATTGTTATCGGGTAATGCCCTCTGAATTAAAAAGACTCGGGAGCAACGTATTAACGGCTAGTGAACATAATGTTCAAATATAAAATCGGAAAAACAACAGAAGTTTACATCGATGATATGCTTTTCAAAAGCTCACGCCGAGCAGACCACGTCACAGATCTTGAACATGTTTTTTCTCAGCTACAAAAGTATAAGATGAAACTGAACCCGGAGAAGTGCACATTTGGAGTAGAGTCAGGGAAGTTCCTCGAGTACATGGTCAACTAGATAGAAATTGAGGCCGATCCAAAGTAGATACAAGCGCTTCTCAACATGCAGTCACCAACAAACGTAAAAGGTGTCCAAAGTCTTAATAGGAGAATAACAACTCAAACAAGTTCATCTCCAAATCATCAGACAAATGTCTACTTTTCTTCAAAATTTTGAAAGGGAACAAGACATTTGAGTGGAATGCTAAATGCGATGAAGCCTTTCAAAGCTCTAAACGTACATGGGAAGCACAAAGCTATTAACAAAACCGAACACAGGAAATTGCGACCATACTTCCAAGGCACCCAATCACGGTTATGATCGAACGAACGCTTGAATTGGTAGTACACAAACCGGATCTATCGAGAAGAATAATGAAGTGGGCAATAGAACTTGGAAAACTCGACATTAGCTATGCCCCCAAAACAACTATCAAGGCTCAGACACTAGCAGATTTCATCATTGAGTTCATAGGAAGTAACAACCAACAGACAAAAAATGAAAACGGAAGAGAACAGTCCAAACCAATCACCGACAGGTGAATCATTTGATGTGATGGAGCGTCTAACAAGGCAGGAAGGGGAGTTGGACTAGTCTTGTACAACTCGAAAGGCATCGCATTAGAGAAGGCGATAAAATTCAACTTTATAGCCTCCAACAACGAAGCTGAGTACGAAGCTGTGATAACAAGGTTACAGTTAGCAAAACACTTGGGAATAAAAGACATTAGTGTCTTTACTGATTCTAAACTGGTAGTCAATCAACTAAACGACGAATTTCAAGTCAAAGATACGTGAATAAAAGCCTACCACCAGAAAACCACGAAGCTGGTAAAAGGCTTGCGAAATGCTACCATTCATTGGTGTGCAAGAATAGATATTCAAAGAATGGACAGACTAGTAAAGGAGGCATCGACAACTAAGGACAATGACAACCCACTCGTCATGACACAAGAAGCTCCACACAAGTAAAACCAAGCGGAAGAAGCATGTATCATGAATCATGGAAACAACTGGACAACTCGAATCTTGGCATATATATCAAATGAAGAACACCCAGCAGATAAGATGGAAGCCAAAAAGCTACGAAATTTGGAAGCAAGATACACAATGATCAATGACAAACTATACAGAAAGTCTGCCACAAGCCTGTTGCTAAGGTGCCTTGCACCAGGAGATGCTTAATATGTTCTGCAAGAAATCCACCACGGCACATGCAAAAATCATCCAGGGGAAAAAACGCTAGCCCATAAAGCTCTCACACTGGGTTATTACTGGCCAATGATGCAAGTACGTGCTCAAAAGCTCGTTCGCAAGTACGACAAATGCCATAGATTTTCCCCATACACTCACATGCTGGGACAAAACCTGATCCCAGTGAACAACCCTTGGCCATTCCAACAATAGGGAATCACTACACCAAAAGGCTTGATTAGCTACACGGAGATGGCCACGGCTCAAAACCGTTAGTTTATTTGCCACGGCCAATAAACCGTGGCTAGATAACCTACCGTGGCAAATGTAGAAAAAATGACTTTTGAAAGAGTGTTTTGAATGGCCAAGGGCCTAAAACTGTGGCTATAAAAAGAAAATGCACCTGTGTTGCACGTGCCTGTGTGGAGAACTCACATCCATTTCACGCTTTGGTGAAAACACTTTGGCGCCATTGGGAAAACACTTTCGCAGTCTTGCAAAAAAAATTGGCGCTCGCGCCTCCTTCCATTTTCATTTTATGGTTTGTTAGAAATTCAAATAGTTATCTTCAGCCAAATAATCGCTCCATTTTCGTTTCAAATCAGAGTGAGAGAGAGGAGCAGATGAGAGTGTGAAGAGAAAGAAGAAGTGAAAAAAAGCACAAACTCAATGTAATTTTTGCTTGTGAGATGATTTATGTGTTATTTGGGTTTTTTTTTTGTTCACAGATCCGTCCCTTTTCTTGCTTCATCTCAAACACCCCCTTTTGTATAAGTAAGTTATCTTCATTTTCATCTTCTTCTTCTCTGATCTTCATTTGGGCTTGTTTTGATTGATGTTTTAGGTATTTTTGGATCTGGGGTTCTCTTGATTCTGCCAAAGAATCTCTCATTCCATTTTTGTTTCAAAAGTGTTTCTTAACTTTGATCCATCAACAACAACTCATCTTACTTTGATGCAAAAGGGTCTTGACATGCCCTAGCTACCAACATCGACGAGTTACGGTTCAAATTTTTTTTTTCCTGTTATTATCTATTTCTTCTCTTAAAATCAAGAGAGATTTGTTTCCCTTTCACCTAATTTATTTCCTTTCTTAAATCTAACAGGTTGAAGGGAAAAGGGCTTCAGTAAACCGTTTGGTTGGGGAGCTGGAAAGTGAATTTCAGGCATGTTCTTAGTAAGATTCAGTGTATGGAAGCTGATTTGAAGTCAAATTAAAGAGTTTCTTTTGTGAATGCTTCAACAGTGGTTGATAGATTCTTATACTTAAACAGTGGTTGATATATTCCTCGTGGGCTTCGTTTGTGGAGATTTTAGAGCTTACTGGAGTTAATTGTTACTGATCGGGTAAGTGAAATCATATATTTAATTCTTATTTTTGGATCTGTCTCCTGCAAGCTTGCATATGCGATTTTGAATTTTTTTGGCATCGTCCTTCACATTCATGTTAAAAAATTTTAAATTTGAGCTTAGTTATTGTTGTATATGTATTTGCATGTTTGAAATTGGTATTTAGCTTGTGAGATAAATGCTACGTGGAGGTGTTTTTACTATGTGTTAGGAGAGTAGAGTTGGATGTGAATTGGACACCAAATTTGGCTTGAATATTCAATTTTTTTTACAGTAGACGTGTTGCATTGTAGTCAGAATTTGAAATAGTTAAAAGCAATGACAACTTAGAACATTTATTTTGGTTTATCTTGAAGATGCCACTGTTAGTTTTGGAAAATATATGTTAAGAATTTTGGCAAAAAATTGGTATCAGAGCCATGTTAAGAATCTTGGAACAACTAGTTCAGATTGAACTACTTAAGAATCTATTGATCATAGAATCAACGTATCTAAGGAACAATCAGTTCTTAGTATAGTACTTCCCGACCCTTTTGAAATGGGATCACTGGGAACTTTTCTAATACCTCCTCACGGAGCATCAAGAAAAGTCTGAACTGAGGAAGTCTGGACGATAATAATGTCTGATCTATATCAAATAGATTCTGATGTGGAACAATGTGAAGAAGTTGAAATTCATGAAGAACATGGAAATTTCAAAGCTGATGTTTTCATAGAAGAATCTAAGTTAAAAATGATAGCTTCACAACATCTAAAACTTAGTGCTGAACAAATCTTCAGGACTTCAAGAGTCTTAACGAAGATAGCAAAATCTTTGTTCACTAGAAAAATCATGTTTATCTTGGTGTTTCAACAAAAGAATTTACTTTGGATATTAAAGATACCACTGGTAGAATTAATATACCACTAATAACAAAAGAAGATATTAAGCTAAAAATGGCTAAAATTACCTTCTGACTTAAGAAAAAAGATTGATTACATTCACATAGGTGGTGTACAAATATGTATAAAGTCTACATTTAGACAAGGAATCAATAGTCCTATTCTATGTGCCTTACTAGATAATATGATTAATGATCGTGAAGACCGTATTCTAGGTACCTGTCAAGGAAATCTTGCTTATGGCAAACTGATATTTACAATTTACCCTAAGTATGGTGTGCCACTCAGCACCAAGAATATAAATGAAATCCTAAGTTTTGTTCATAAGTTTGAACGAAACGACTTGATGAATGGAGACAAACCATTCTCCATCACTTATCTTGTAGGATATGTCTTAACAAATTCTCATCATAGTATGAGATATAGAAAAATTGAGAACATAGAACTTGATGATGTATTATCAGATGTAGGTCGTGTCCAAGACATACCTATCAAAGATATAGAACCCCTAAAATCAGTATGGTCTTTAGACGTTTCTAAAAAGAAACATATGCTTGGAGCAAATGCAACAAGCATGATTAAGAACAATAGATTCATCTGCTGTGAGTTTAGCTCTTCTAAGGAACCCAAAAAGAACCTTATGGAAGAATCCAGAGAATTGCTAAAGAGCATGTCTCAAAGAATTGAAGGTCTAAGAATTGATATTCAAAGACTTCATTAGGATGTCATTCAAAGAACATCCTCACATATATTATGAAGACAAGCTTTGTAATATTGAAAAACAGTATAAAGTAGTAGTAGAAAAATTTGTTGACTACAGACATAATGCCACTGGATCAGGAATCTAGACGTGTGTCAATATGCTGAACAATGTCAATGAGATCTTAGGATGTAATTTAATCCTTACTGATCACATTGCCCAACAACATGGTCTTACAAATTCCCTTACAGACCATGAGGACTTATATAAACCCACTTTCAATGAGGGGGGTTTTATAAATCTCAAAAATCAACTTGAAGAACAAGCAAAAGAGTTTGATAAATTTATCAAACAAAACACACATTACCAAGAAGAGGTAATAACAAAACTGCTGAAGATATATGCCATTACTAATTGCTAGAATCGTATATATATATGTCACCTAATTTTCATGAGTGTTTGACTAAAGTTAATCTTTTAATTTTTGGTGTGTAGAAATGTCAACAATTCCTTTAGATAAGTCATGGATAAACAAACGAGGAAGTGCAATGTATATACGACGTTAGACAATTCCAAAAGTTTGTTGAGGATAATGCAAATGGAGAGTCTTTTTCCTTGCCCATGTGTTTGATGTAGGAACTCGAGGGGGAACATTAGTGTTGATGACACAGGTGTTCATTTGTTAAGCCATGACATTGATACCAATTATGTCACGTGGATACATCATGAAGGGAATATAAACAAGCAGGTGATTGATGTACCTATGACAGAAGTGGTTGAACTTGATGATGCCTTTGAATATCCTACGATGAGCGACCTAGTTGATGATGTATTCCTCAACATGCAAACTGTGGAGGCTGATGATGAGATAAATGACTTGAATGACACCGTCGAAGAATGTTTTGGCGGTAATCCAGAAGGTGGTCCGGAACTTTCTTGTGAACCTGAGACAATTATGAACAAGAAGTATCAAAAGTATAAGGAAAAAATGATTGTGCCTTTGTACAATGGGTGTCCTAAGGATATGACCACGTTGTCCACCATTATTGAATTGCAGAATTTCAAGACTCGTTTTAGTTGGAGTGGTAATAGTGTGACGATGTTGTTAAAATGGCTAAAAACCTTATTACCGGATGATTGTAATTTGCCAGATAACTACCCAAACATGAAAAACACAATTAAAGATATGAGGATGGAATGTAAGACAATACATGCATGTGCCAATGGATGCATACTCTATTGGAAAGAATATGAGGGTCTGGTTACTTGTCCAAAATGTGGTTCTGGTAGGTATAAGGTTTATGTGGATGACGATGACAGTGAATCTGGCAAGGTATACAAAAAAGAAGCTAAAAAGGTTGTAAAGTATTTTCCATTTATTTCAAGGTTAAAAAGATTTTTTAGCATACCGTGGATTGGTGAAGCAATGACTTGGCACAAGGATGCTTGTTCAGATGGGAATTTGATGAGACATCCATGTGATTCAGCACAATTGACTTCAACAAATATGAGATGGCCAGAGTTTGCCTCTGATAGTAGGAATTTGAGACTTGCAATATCGACTGATGGTTTTAACCCACGTGGAAATCTAAGTAATGCTTATAGTTGTTGGCCAGTAATAATAGCATCTTTGAATCTTCCACCTTCTTTATGCATGAAAAAAGAGTTTTGTTTGTTAACCTTGTTAATATCAGGGCCAAAAGCACCCAGAAAGAATATTGATGTTTACCTAGAGCCATTAGTAGAAGAGTTGAAGGAATTGTGGGCAGATGGTGTTTCAACTTGGGATGTGTATACTAAAAGAAATTTTCGGTTGAAAGCAATGTTGTTTTGGGGTATCCATGACTTTCCTGCTTATGGGACTCTAGCTGGTTGTAATGTTCATGGTTATAATGCATGCCCTATTTGTGTTGATGATGTAGAATCTAAACGTCTTTCAAACAGTCGAAATATATGCTATAGAAGCCATCGACGTTTTTTACCTACAAAACACAAGTTTAGAGATGACAAGGGATTCATCAAAGATGTTGAACATTGTCGTGCTCCACGACGATTATCTAGCAAAGAAGTTGAACAGAGGATAGTGGAAATTTTGGAAGGTAGTTCTACACATGGTAGGGTTAGTGGTCAAAAGCGCAAGAATATGGTTGATAATGATAATGCAATGATGAACCAACCAGTAACATTGCGCCACCGTAGTCTAGAAGGTCCATTTTATTTGATTTGCCGTACTGGAAGTTTGTTGAGCTATGACATAATATTGATGTGATGCATATTGAAAATAATTTCATTGAACACTTATTGAACATATTGTTGAATGTCTCTAAGAAAACAAAGGATGGTGAGAATGCTCGAAAAGATATGGAAGACATGGGAACTCATAAGAGATATTGGTTGAGCCATGACACTGAAACAGAAAAAACTTCAATGCCAAAAGCATCATTTGCCTTGACCAAGAAAGAAAAAATAGTATTTATGAAAACACTAAAAGAGTTTAAATTGCCTAGTGGATTTTCATCCAAGTTGATTAATTGCGTTCTTGGCAATCCCCTGAAGCTAAAAGAATTGAAGTCACATGACTACCATGTCATTATGCAACATATACTTTCAGTTTTGCTTAGACATGTTTTTCGTGACAAGAAGGATAAAGATTTAAGAGTTGCTATTCAAAGAATTAGCTTATTCTTTAATATCTTATGTGCTAAAGTAATCAACAAAACATATCTTCAGTTAGCACACAAAGGTGTGATTGAGGCAATTTGTGTCATTGAAAAGGAGCTTCCGCCTTCATTCTTTGTTATAAGTGTGCATTGCATGGCTCATCTAACCGTGGTCCAGTTCGATATCGATGGATGTATCCCTTTGAGCAGTAAATAATTTTTCTAATTTTAGTGCACGTCATCACTTTATCTTATTATATTATATACTAATTTATCATTTTATTTATGATTGATAGGTTAATGAAATGATACAAAGACTATGTAAAGATTTCAGATACATAGAAGGATCAATAGCATAAGCATACCTTGTAGATGAATCTGTTACATACTGCATGGAGTATATGACAATGCCATGGTTCGAAACTCACAAACATAGTCAAGAGGAGTGGCTTGATGTAGATGATGAGTATGCTGATGAAAAGCCATTGGATAAAAGGAAAAAAACTATATGCTAAATATTGTACAATTTAAACAAGCTCGAAGATGGGTTTTCAATGCACTTGTTGATTCAAGTGATTGGGAAGAGTAAGATATATAATATTTTAGTTTTTTTTATTAACTAGAAATCTAGAATTATGATAATATGGTAATTTGTGTAGAAAATACAATGAATATTGCATGGAGTTGGCTACACAAAGTAAAAAAAAAGGGTCAAGGAAATTCGTTGAAAAAGCCACTGATTTTATTCCTTGGTTGTGTAATGAGGTATTTTATAATGTGTATTTATTCATATATATATAATTTTTTTTTCAGATTTCAGTTCTAAGATGATTTGTTTTAGAATGTAGTTGGAGAAGGCTGGGGAAACAAATACCAGACTTTGGAGGTTAGCCAATGGTCCACAATTTTTTGCAACTCGATATCCAAAATATTGTGTAAATGGTTTCACATTTGCGACAAGTTCTTCGGATGAATGTTTGGTGACACAAGATAGTGGTGTCTCCATGGATGTCATTGCTCCTTTTGTTGCTAGTAAGAAAGATAAGACGCCAAAAGACAAACTAGTCAAATGGTATGGAGTTGTTAGAGACATACTGGTGCTAGACTACATAGATTTCAAAGAAACAGTCTTCTATTGTGATTGGGTTAAAGTGGAAGATAAGAAAAATGCATATAAGGTGGACCCAATTTGGAACCATGAGATGGTAAACTTGTCGAAGCTAAAAGACAAAAGAAAGGTGGAAGATGATCCATTAATTTTAGCTCAAGAAGCAAGTGGGGTATTTTATTCGAAAGATCAATCAAATGACGGGTAGCATGTAGTTCTACATACTCAAAGAGGCTTGAACACTAATGTCGATAAAAAGGAAACTCCCACCGTGTATCAAAGCATCTTGAAAGACAACCCCAACTTGAAGAGCTTACTGAAATTTTAATTGACTATGCTACAATATTTTTTGATGCATTTCTAATGCTACTTTAGTCATCATCTTTGGTTGAGACTGTGGTGATATGTTGTGGAATGAAACTATCTATAAATGTAGTGTATATAATTGTTTCTTATTTCTTTTTGTTTGATAATGGTTAATATCTATAATGTCATTGATAGAAATGGGTAGTACTCGCGGCAATCTGTCTACCAATGATGTCATTACATCTACAAATGATGACAGTGAAGTTAAAAAGACCATAAAGTTCAATGTCCATGGTTTAGCAGTTGAACCTGGTGCTAGAAATTTCAATAAACGCATTGGAAGGCTTGTTGAAACACTTGTGCCCATCAAATTCATGGGTTGACACAATGTTACATACAACTACAAAGAGGATGTGTGGAATGCCCTCAAGGTGAGATTTTACATCATTGATTTTCATAATGTTTTATTGTATTGTCAACTTATATCTCAATGACTTATTTGCAGCGTGAATACGACATCCCAAATTATGTGAAAAAGAGTGTGCATTTGAAAATGTCAGAATATTTTAGAAGGTTCAAGGCAGATCTTAGGAAGGACTATTTGGATAAATATCCTACCATTGAGGAACAAGAGAAGCATGTTCCAAATGGTGTAAGAGAGGAGGATTGGAAGGAGTTTGTTCGCCATGAGAGCACCCCTGAAGCGAAGGCAATTACAGCCCAAAATGCTAAAAACAAAAAGACTTCAAAATATGTATGGGGGGGGGGGGGTGGCCAAAAGAGTACTGCAGAAGTGGAGTATGAAATGGTAATTGAGTTTCTAACTACTAGTACAATAATAACCATTTAACTATATAGGCTGAGACTAATCTTTCAAGTATATAGGTTGAGAAGAACCCTGATGGGGAACCAGTCACACGCACTGATATATGGATTGTTTGTCACACGGGAAAGGATGGAAAACCCACGCATGGTGCTGAACTATATATGGTATGTGCCCAATGATGTCTTTTATACACAATTCTTAATTTTATTTGTAGTTGTTTGAATATTATTTGTGTCCTGTGTTATTTTATTTTTTCATTTTTTAAGGAACAAGTTAAAGCAAAAAAGGCCGCCTTGCAAAAATCTTCAACCCATGGTACCACTGACCTCACTATTGATAATGATCTTCTAAGCCAAGTGTTTGGCCAAGAAGAAAGGGGGCGTGTTCGTTGTGTTGGAACCACCGTCTCTAAAAGGAAGTATGATGCTTCACTTCTCGCCCGTTCATTGCTTTTGGATAAAACATTGGAAGTAAAAAAATTGAGCCAAAAATATGATAGATTGGAAGAAAATGTTCAATGGATACGAGAGAGACTTGAAAATGGAACTTATGTGAGACCATCAACAAGTGAGGGAACACAAGGAGGGACACAAAGAACTGAAGATACACCTTCATCCCGTGCACAATCGACAAGGCAACTAGAAAATCCATTACCTCCATCTCCATTACCACCATCTTCTCAAGGTGTTGCGAGGTTTCCTTCTCCAAGCAATCATGTTCATTCAGTGTCATGGACTTACAAAGTTTGTGATTGGCATAAGAATGTCATTGCGATAGCAAAAGAGGTTGTTGATCCTATCCATTGATTCTCTTGCGATTGCCATGGATCATTGAACCCTGCAACAGAGATCAGACTTTCCTTATGCTTCAACTATATGACTGAGGTGAAACTTTACAAGAGTGATCCAAAAGGAGACATGATGGGGGATTTGGACGTTGGTGATTTCTTCGTATGGTGTAAAAATCATGTGGAACTTGATGATTGATAGTTACAACTACCTTGGTAGTTACAACCTTGAACGATATCCTTGATGCTTGCTATTTTTGTGGGCTTGCATGCAATATTGTAGTACTTAGTAGTGATACGTTCATTTTTGTTTTTTGACTTACACACTCTTGGCTGATTTGGTTTTGACAGTCCCAAATCTGTAATTTTAATTTGGATTTGGTAGTCCCCAAATATGTAATCTTAGTAGTGTTGTTTTCTTGTTGAATATATATATAACAACCCTTTTTTAACTCCGCCAATGTAAATGCTCTTTTTTTACATTGCCGGTCCCAAGCTTGGATAAAGGAGGAGGGATGAGGGTATGTTTACCTTTATCAATTTTTGTGTTAAGTTTCATTATATTTTTTCATTGTGATATGGTTATCTGGTTCTTATATATATGCAGCAAACTCAGCAGACTGAAACTTAGCAGGTGCTAGTGTGAAAAAGATTCTTCTTTACAAGGTACATATATTTCTCTAGTTCAGTTGTTTATTAAGGTTTTATGTTTGTCTTCTCATCTGATTGATTCCTCTTTTGATGAGGTTACTGGGATTAATCACAGTAAATGCATTTATGTATTTGTTGTTCACAGGTCCGTTTGGAAGATACAGAGTGGTGCATTCCAGAGTGGTCCAATCAGGTATGCACCATGGTTCTCATCATTTCGGTGGTTATTTAAACCATGGTTCTGAACGTCTTTCATCAGCCGAAGCTTGTGCACTTGCACTGAGCCAGGCAGCTGAGGCTGTTGCCAATGGTGTCTCTGATGTTATAGATGTAGGTAATATCCTTTACTAGTTAACAACAGTTATAATCATATGTAGTAGAGGCTGTGTTAATGGAGGAGCTGGACAAAGTCTTTTGTTTGGTAAATATTGAAAATGAATGGAAAGATAAGATGCATGACTTAACCAAGTTTTAGGTGAAGGAAACACGCAAAAATGTGATGGAATTTGGATTTGTGCTGTGAATCCATGAAAGTTTGTATCTTTATGTTACTAAACTTCCTTGTGTTTGTATGAACATCTGTTGAGGATTGAAGAGGAACTGGGTTCAGAAGCAGTTTATGCTGGAGCCAACTTCCGCAAGCCTATTGAACCCTACTAGTTTATGTTGAGCAGGTAAATGAAGTTTATAAAATGAAGTTAATGCTCCTAGTCATTTGTCTTATAGACTATCTGTTGTATACTTTTTAAGTCCTATCATATTCTAGGAAATCGTAATATGTAGTTTTCATATGATAACCAAGACATTCAAATGGTGAAAGGTTAACAAAAGTAAAGTGCTTCAATCATTGTCATTGAAGTCAATTGTGTCATATTGTTTTCATGACATTGTCAATTATGTCATGAATTTAATGGATACTTGGCTTCATTTGTTTTTCATCAATGCAATTATATCATGAATTTAATAGATACTTGGTTTCATTTGAATGCAATTCTGTTTCATTTTACGGTTGATTTGGTATTTATCTAGCATATAGTTTGTGGAATCCTATTCGTGCCGGAGGCATGACACGGTAGCCGTGTCGTAGGCACGGGTACATGCCACATGGCAAGTTAACTAGGACGGGGGTACTACTAGCATTATATATATATATATATATTTCTTAAGAGCATTAACAATGTAGTTTGAAAGCATTTTTAAGATCACCAACAATGTAGATTGAAAGCATTAAATTGTATTTCTTTTGTGTGCGCAAATAGTAGATGGTATTCAAAGTTGATGGTCTTAGAGCCTTGTAAAAATATACATTTGTCCATGGAAGGAGATTATAAAGGAGAATGATGCACTTTTATGGAAATAGATTATAGGGAAAGTTATGGATAAAGCACAGGTCCAAATTGATGACTAAATTGATCTTTTAGGAGAAGACATGTATACCATTATTACGTTGTCGAAGTTGTGGCAGCCGTGTGGTGCTCTCAATATATATATATATATATATATACGTAGGAGAGATATATATAACATAATAATGCTATTAATCAAAACCCCACCTATGAGAGATTATGAAATTTTATTTGTTTTCAAATGTACTCGGCCTAAGTAGAAAAATCAACTCCAAAACAAATAATTCAAAAAAAATATAATAATAAAAAATTAGGATTCTAAACCACTGAAAAAGTAAAACCAATAGTTATTCCTGCTAGTTTTTTGTGGATAAACAGTTAGCCTAGTTGTTGGGAGCGCTAAAGCATAAAGATAGAAAAATAATTTGTTGAAAACAGAATTAAGTATTAGTATAAAAAGAAAACAAAAACACTTTTGTTAATCAGAATAAAAAAAATCTGTTGTTCATCAGAACAATAGCTCTTCAATTAAAAGTTGCATAATAAAAATAATAAATGGCAACCTTTAGAATTGTTGGTAAAGCTATTGTTCTTTCTTTAGTTTTATTTTGTTCTGCAGAAGGTGGTCCTCCTCCAGGTGGTGGTGGTGGTGGTCCTCTTCCTATAATAGGTGGTGGTGGTGGTGGTCCGATACTAGATGTTGTATAATTTGGAGCTACGCCTGGTGGTAAGAAGGATGGTAACATGGTGAGTCAATGATGTTACAAAACGTTGTGATTGTATTGTGAATGAATCAGTGTTTCAAGCATTGCAATGATTTTCCATGAATTGTTCATGCAAACATTTATAAGGGCTTTTAAGAAAGCGTGCGAGCTCCAGGTGCAAGGCTGGTAATTCCCGAGGGAGAATTTCTAGTTGGGCCGGTAGTATTTCAAGGACCATGCAAAGGGCCAATCACTGTAGAACTCGCCATAGTCCTAAAAGCACCATCAGATATCAGCTTATACGAAGAAGATTTCTAGTTTTCATTCGAAAATATTGATGGTCTGAGGTTCATTGGAAAGGGAACTTTAGATGGACAAGGAGCTGAATCTTGGGTATACAACGACTGTAAACAAAATACAGGCTGCCAAATGCTACCTGCCGTAAGATTAATTTCTCTTCAAACTGATCTAGTTGAATAATTCAACATGGTTTTATATTGTAGAGATTTTTTTAAACAACCCTTTTCCACAAAACTTGGGCTCATTGCAACTTTTTGGGGGAAAATTGCATGTTTTTATAAAAGGAGTTTGACTGAATGTTTAGACTTGTTGGTGCAGAACGTGAATTTAATATATACTTGGCTTCATTTGAATGCAAGTCCAAGGTTCCATTTTACGGTTGATTTTGTATTTATCTAGCATATAGTTTGTGGAATCCTATTCGTACCGGAGGCATGACACGGTAGTCGTGTCGTAGGCACGGGTACACGCCACATGGCAAGTGTCTGGTCGATCTTAGTAAGGACTAATTTTGCAGGTGTGGGGCTGTGATTTTGCTGCAACAGCAAAAAAAATATAAATTTTTTTTGTTATATTAATTTGCAACAGTTTCAAACCCTCGCAACATATCAGATTTCTTTCTTTTTTTTGAATTTTGTTTTGACTGGCAACGGCTTAAAACCGTGGTCCTTCATGCGTGCAACGACTTAAAATCGTGGTCCTTCATGCTTGCAACGGCTTAAAACCGTGTCCTTCATGCTTGCAACGGCTGTGAGACCAAAGAAATTCAAAATAATTGATATATTTTGACATGGTTGGGGAACGTGGAGCATCTAGCCATGCCGGGTAGCCGTGGCTAAATGCAGAAAATAATCAAGCGTCCTCGAACATATAACCGTTACTAATAAGTGTTTCCACAGTTTATAGCCGTCAATGGTGATTTGGCGACGCCTCAAATGACCAGGCCTCTAAGCCGTGACAATAGGTTACCCCCATGGTCCCAAACCGTTGTTGATGGGTATTTTTGGTGTAGAGAGTGGACATCGTAGGACCACTCCTAGTGTCAAATAAAAAAAAAGTTTCTCATTGTAGCATTAGACTATTTCACCAAGTGGGTAGAAGTAGAGCCCCACACAAAGATAGCATAAGCCCAAGTTGAGAAGTTTCTTTGGAGAGACATCATATGTAAATTCGGGATCCCAAAGGTAATTGTCACAGACAGTGGTAACCAACTCGAAGGCAAAATGGTGAAAATAGAGTCATGTTCAAACTCGATAGGGCAATGATTAATCAGGAATTGATAATAGACCTGCCTAACTTTGAGGTGGATTTTTTCAACCCAGGGGTTTCATACCACTCCCCAGTTGTTATAACAATCAACGAGTACAAGAATCCAGGGCCTAGCCCATTCAAGTTTTACAACTATTGGGTGCATGAGAATGGCTATATGGACGTGGTGCATGATGCGTAGAGCCAGACAATGAATGGTAATGCGACATATTGTTTCGTACAGAAACTAAAAAGAGTAAAAATACAACTGACGGAGTGGAGAAAACATAATTTTGTTAATGCCAGCAGTGGTGTCATTGCAACGAGATAGTTCATAGATGTAACACAAAGCTCACTTCAGTTGGACATTCTTAATCCTACTCTTGTAGAAACTAAAAAAGTGGCAGTTAAGAAGTATGCACTTACAGCCCGAAATGCAAAATCAGAAGTGGTGCAAAAAGCTAAAGCACATGCTATCAAATGATGAAAATGTCACATATTCTATCAGCATTTGCGTGAAAGTAGGTAAAAAAATAAGATACTATCAATCTACAATTCTCAGAATGAAAAGTTAGAAGACATGAAGGATATAGAGATTGAATGCATTAAGTACTTTGAAGAAATTTTTGCTGGAAAACAGAGTGCCTATGACACAACAACCATAAATGCTTTGCAACCTGAATGAACAATCAATGCAGCAGAGGCTTTGGAGCTAGTCCAAGAGGTGAACAAAAATGAAATCACTGAAGCACTGGCTTCCATAGGCTCAGAAAAGGCCTCTGGCCCTGATGGATTCTCCTTACTATTCTTCAAAACAACATGGAGTAGGCAATGATTTTACAAGGGCAATAATTTTTTTTTTTCAAAAACACAATTTGCTTGGGGAGGTAAATGCTACGTGTATTACTTTGATTCCAAAGATTACTAATGCTTCTTACTTGGCAGATTACAGACCGATATCTTGTTGCAATGTCTTGTACAAATGCATCACCAAGATCATGACAAACAGGATGAAGAAAGTGATTCACAGGCTGGTTAGCTCGGATCAGTCAACATTCATATGAGGCAGATACATTCATGACAATGTGATGTTAGCTCATGAACTAGTCAGGAATTATCACAGAGACAAGGAAGTCCCTAGATGTGACGCAAATATTGATCTTAGGAAGGCTTATGATACGGTTAGATGGGAAACAATTGAGCATGTCATGCAAAAATGTACTTCCCTAACATGTTAATTGATTGGGTGAATGTCTGCATCACGACACCTAGGTTATCCATCTTTGCCATTGGTTCTCCTTAAGGTTTCATCAAGGCAAAGAGAGGCATACGACAAGGGTGTCTGATGTCACCGTATTTATTTATCCTGGTACACTACACCAAAAGGCTTGATTAGCTACACGGAGATGGCCACGTCTCAAAACTATGGAAAATGTAAAAAATGGCTTTTGCCAAGGGCCTAAAACCATGGCTATAAAAATGAGTGTGTTGCGAAAATTCACATCCATTTCACGCTCTGGCAAAAACACTTTGGCGAAAACAGTTTTGCGGTCTTGTAAAAAATATTGAAGCTCCCGCCTCCTTCCAATTTCAATTTAAGGTTTGTTAGAGTGAGAGAGAGATGATTGTAATCAAATCCGAGTGAGAGAGAGATGACTGTAATCAAAAGCAGAGGAGCCTCCCAAAGAATCACTGCATTTTCGTTTCAAATCAGAGTGAGAAGAGAAAGAAGAAGAAGTGAATCAAAAGCAGAGAAGATTGTGAAGAGAAAGAAGTGAAAGATTGTACAAACTCAAAGGAGATTGTAATCAAAAGCAGAGAAGAGTGTGAAGAGAAAAAAGAAGAAGTGAAAGAAAACACAAACTCAAGGTAATTTTTGCTTGCGAGACTATTTATGTGTTATTTGGGTTTTTTTATTTTTATTTTTATTTTTCTTTCTGATGTTTATTATCTCGCTTTCAAGACTCTGCAAGAAAAATTGGAAGATTTACTCTTCTATGCAAGAAATCTGGATTCATCAATCTTGTCTCTTGTTACTTGAGGTTCAATCACAATCTTCTCATCCAAAACATTGATGTTTTCGGTTTCTTGATTGGATCTTGACAACGTGTTGTTGATTTTTTTGATTTGATTCTTGAATCAAGTGGCGAATCTCAACATGTGGACTGGAGTAAGATTCAGACTCCAACCGATGACGTTGTGGTTCCTTACGATACCTTGAAACCCGCTTGTGAAGGTAATCTCATGTTCTATATTGTTTAATGATTTAGCCGCGCTTAGATCTGATCTCAAATTCTAAAAATTTGCGTTTCATCCATTGAGAATGATGAGATCTTGTTTTCTGAATCAAAATTCATATGCTGATGCAACTAGGCAGCTTTTGGACAAACTGGTTGTGTTGAATCTAAATGGAGGATTGGGAACTACCATGGGATGTACTGAACCAAAGTAAAGTTGTTTACCTCGATTCGTGAATCAATTGATTGCTTTTAATTTAGATTTTATGTTTCTTGAGTGTTTTAATTTGTGTTTTTGAGATCAGTATAGATCAATTGCTAATTGCATCAAGTTTGAAGAATGGCGTTGAAGTTGAAGACTCACAAAACCCAAAATCTTCTTCACTTACTTCTGGAGATAGAATAACTCTTGTATGATATTTTCACTTCTGAATATGAGTGTCATTTGGTTGCCAATTTGGAATTATTTTTTATTCTACTATTTCAAGATTTTCGTCAACATGTATGCAATTATTCTTTTATTCAACCACTAGAAGTGAATGCAGTCAAATGCTTTTGGTTTTACAGGCAAAGAGTTTGGGGGGATCTCTGTTAGTTAAGGCTCTTGCATTGGTTGGAGGCTTTGGAAGGAAAGGTCAGTCCATCACTATGAACAACTCTATTCATTGTCAAGATTGCAACTTCATCTTTTTAATATCCTGTATACTGTCATAAATCTGATAAATACTTATTTCCCTTCTTCTCCTGAAGCAAATTTAAACTGAACAATTATTGGACACTTGTACCCTTAGAAAGGCAGAGTTGCTTATTGTCAAGACTTTTCCTGGTTACCCATTTGTTGCATAGATTAAATGGTATCTTCACTTTGCATAATGATTAATGTGTAATGTTACTTCTTTGTGATTGTTAACACATTATATGGCAAAGGTTGTTTACGATAATTTTTTCTTAGGCCTTCTTTTTGAACAATTTACATCAGAGACACACTTTTAATGAAATGATCTAAAAACTGGAAATAAGCATTCACTAATGATTAAAGAATTATTATTCTAAGTGACATACAAAGAAAATGCTATCCATCCCCTAGCTCAAGTATTCAACTTAAAACTACGAACTTTCCAGTGATAGAGAAAACATGGTAGCATGTGCTGTGGATATGTATTGTATACATCGGTCGACGAAGAAGAACTTCATATACTGTTGTTACTGACTACAATGTGTAAGTGATACACTGAAGCTTTCATACTGGCAGATACAACTAGCTGATAGGAAAAATAAGCACTCTTGTAACACCAGCACATGTATTATTAGATGATGCAGTGTGCTTTGATCGTGAAGTTGATCAGTAGTAAGACTATAGCATACCAAATCATTAAAGAATTTAACAATGTATTGTTTATTTGTTTGCTCATCCATCATTCATGGATTGGTTAACAATTTCTTTTTTTACAAATTCACCAAGAAAAATAAATCTTTGCCAGAGCTACAGATGCAAGGTTATAGACCATGATGATAGCAGTGGACAATACATTAGAATGAAAAAGGATTTTGTTGAAGTATAGCCATTCTATTTTAGGATAATCCATTTTGCTCTAGTATATATGCCCTGTTTAGTTTGAACTGTTCTCCCAAACCTAAGTGAATCATCAATTACCAAACCAAAGTGAGCAGCTCACCACCACTACTCACTTGTTGCACATGGGTGGTAGCTCCTGCAGTGACTCCTAGTGTAACACAACAACTCGACCCACACTTTGCTCATTATCTTCCATTAATCAACCTGCATAGCATTCGGGGTCATCGTAAATCCTTGGCTAGAATAACCCCATCAAAAAACACTGAGGTGTTCACATCCAGTAGCTTCTCGCAGGCTTCTTTTAGTTAGCTTGATTTGGCTTTCAATCTGAAACTAGGAATGATTTTCCGCATCAAATTTGATTCATTAACTTCAAATTCGAGCCTGGACATGATCGTGACAATTAGGAACAATCCAATCGAGGAACAAAAATGTAATTGAAAAGTTAATAGGATAAAGAGCCATACACCAAGGTTTGCAGAATCATCCAAAGGCAGTTGAGGTGGCCCGGAAAAGTTGATTTTAGGTTCAGGAGCCATATTTCCCCAACCATCTCTAGTGCTTATGTTTACAGAACGCTTGGATGATATCAGATCATCACTCCTGTTATGATGACTTAATGTTGGACTCATTTCTTTCCAAACAAATTCCTCTTCTTCAGTATTTTGCCAACCTCTGGCCGCTTCACTGTTTATGCCATTTGCATCAGGCCATTCCATCCTGAGAGGTTTTTCATTCAGGTTGGTGTCCCCCAGCTTGAAACTGTGTGCCTGTTCCAAAAGAACGATTGACAATTATTTTCAATCTGGAAGTTGTGCCTTAAATATGTTCTTGTAAAGTAACTCAGTGTTCTTTAAAAATTGCTGAAAATCATCGCTCTTTTAAGCTTTTCTGGTTTTATTAAGCGGAGAAAAGGGAGATTTAGTAATAATAACTTCCAGTGCTTCTGCTCCTTCTGCTGAGAATCCATGCTCCCCACCCTATTGATGTTCTGAAGCATGGTATTGGTAACCTTGTGCATAATAAGTATGTGAAGGAAAACAATTGTGGCTTGTTTCTGCCGATGACATAATCTGCATATAGAAGAACTCGTATGGGTTCACTTATAACTGGCTCCCATCATTCTGCTTGAGTTTGAAACTTCATTGGCTAGTCATATGTCTAATTTTGCTGACTCATTTTGTTTGAAAATTTTTATTCTTTAGTTATGTGCTAACATTTATATGTGGCAGCGGGTGGAGACCTTTATCACTGTACTTAGAGATGTAGCAGAGGAAAGGTAACTTTTACTCCTAATATTGATGGCATCTACATCTGACATTGTGAATTGATTTGTGTATGTAAAATTTCCTTTCTTTAGTGGGCTTCTGGTGAAGAAACTTCACTACACCAAAAATACCCATCAGCAACGGTTTGGGACCGTGGGGATAACCAATGGCCACGACTAAGAGGCGTGGGCTGTAGAGGCGTCGCGAAATCATCCGTGACGGCTATAAACCGTGGTCAAACATTTTAGCAATGGTTTTATGCTCGAAGACGGTTGATAATTTAACCACGGTTCTAAGCCGTTGCAACAATTGTAGCCACAGTTTTAAGCCGTGGCAAGTACTGGCCACGGTTTTAAACTGTGTCAAGTTATGGCCACGGTTCTAAGCCGTTGCAATAATTTTAGCCATGGTTTTAAGCCGTGGCAAATGATGGCAACAGTTTTAAGCCGTGGCGAGAATAAATTACCACGGTTTTAAGCCGTGACAAACATGAATTACAACGGTTGTAAGCCGTGGCCAGTCAAAACAAAATTCAAAAAAAAAGAAATATGGTTTGTTGCGAGGGTTTGAAACCGTTGCAAAATAATATAATACAAAAAAAATTAAGTTTTTTTTTTCTGCTGCAGCAAAATCACAGCCACATCTTTTTTTTTTTTAGTTAAACCTCCAGTGGGGAGGGGCAGCTACGGGATGCCATACCTGTATTACTTATCAAAAAAATTGATTTACAATCAAAACGGGGGTACATTACGACTTTACCCGTATAAAAACTAAACAAAAATGGACAAAAAACCTTGCCCAATCTAAATTACCGCAACCCCAGCCACAAGCTGGCTAACAAGATTTGAAGGCTAAAAGCCCACTAACAGTCACGTACAACAAGCACATAAGCATAAAGAAGTACCAAAAATAAAAACAGAGTTAACAACTCTGTTGTGGAGTTAGTGCACCTCCCTGCTCAATCCACAGCCTTGCTCCTGCAGCACCAACCAACACTCGCATTCCCACACCAAGCAGCACACCACACCCTGCAGTACCCAGGCAGCATGTACACGTCTGGCTGCATCTTGCTTCGCAGCAGATCCGCCAGCAATAGTGCCTGGAACCATTCATGCCACCTGCAAAAAGAACAATTTAGTTGAGTGGACTTCAGAAGAATAAATCAACAGATTGGTGTAAAATATGGACGGTTTAGAATATGCAAAGTTTGGTATTGTGGTCTAAAGAGCTAACCTGCTCTGCTTCCAACACCAAGGCAAAGTGCTGAAAAATCAAGTGTTTCTCTTACGGTCATCTCGGGTATGTGCAAGTCATTTTGACTTATGTACGTCGATGTTTTATGAGGAACAAACTCATCAAGTTTGCATCCATTGTAAGATACATCCCCTGTTATCTGAAATAGAAGAGAAACGTATTGGGATCACAGTAATGAGTAAATTGATCTTACCTTATATAGAAACCTCAGTTAGCTGATAAATGAAGTTCTAAATTACTGATTAAGCTTGCTGCTTTTGCATTTTCTTCTTATAATTCTAATTTTTCATTATTTTGCATCATGTAGCAGCTATAGTAGCATGTCCACTTAGATTACAATCCATATAAATGAAATTAAGGGTGTGCTTGTTTGCTGGAGTTTTCTATTGGAAAATATCACATGCAAACTCAAATAAGCGCAGACAAATGACATTTTTAGAGGCAATTGTTAGCCAGGAGGTACTCAACCATCAAATGCAGCCCAACTTCTTTTCTTGAAACTAATCACAGTTCAGAGTAACTGTGAATATATCCTGAAACTTGGAGATTTTTGAGTTTCTTTTGTTTTATGTAAAAGAAATGGTATAATCAAAGATTCGAAGGAAACATTTCTTGTAGATAGCTTATTTTACCATTTTTTTATTTGCGGGGGAACTATTATAAAAACAATCTATTTGTAGATATTTATTTTTCTAATGAAAATCTAACCTTGAGAGACTTGCTTAATTTTCCTGCCAGGGCCAACAACAAGGTGGTCTTCCCACATCCTGGTGGCCCAAATAGAAGAGTCATCCTGCAATGCAAAAAATCCTCTGTAAGTGAACATTTTCAGCTTTACTTTTGAAGAATTAGAGAATAGCTTGAATCATGATTAATTTGACTTGGTTATTACTGACTACATCAATATAAGTGTGCGGCTACCAACCATTTCCAATTGGATTGCTAATGAGGATTAAGTAACAGTTTGGGCATTAATCTCAACTACCTTGAAGGTTTAATGATTCCGTTGACATCTTTGAGAATACTTATCCTAGCTTCTCGAGACATCCAACGTATGTGCTTTGTAAAACCCTGTTAAATGGAGATATTTTTTTTATTGTGAACAATAGCAGATTTGATAGGAGTTAGTAGATATAAGTACCAAGTAGCTTGGACATATAAACATATGTTGACATATGCGTGTATGTGTTTAGTAAAGTGCAGCCTAAGTGAAACTATTTCCATAAGAACTAAGACGTATAAGAAATTTACCTTTTGCAGCATCAACAACGATTTTCAGTCTGCAGCCCCAGCTTAGGGGTGGGCATCCCATTCCGCGATTCTGATCCCGTCCCGATTTTTTCGGGTCTTAATGGGATTGAATAATTTCATCCCGATCTCGTCCCGTCCTGATCTAGAATGGGATGGGATGGGATGAAGATTTTCAATCCCCTTAATCCCGTCCCGTCCCGAACTAATTTATTAATATTAATTATTAATATTTTTATTTAATTATTTATTTTAGAATTGTGGATGCCCATACAAATATACTGATGTATATAACATTTTTATTTTTTTAGCATCTCAATGAATCTCTCACACATTTCTAAATTTGTAATACTGTTCTCACTTTCTCAATTCTCATTCTCAATGTATATTCAGATCAATTCCATTACATCTGTCTTATTGAACCTTATAAAGTTTGGGGATTTCATCATGTGCAGCAAAAAGTTAGAGGGTGACGCAAAAGATGGGATGATATCATAGGACATAGTGCTGGTATAGTTTTCAGCCCAATGAATTACTGGTTGATTTGTAATTGTTGATCAGAATATGGATTGTGATGTTTCGACACACTGGTTTTGCATTAATTATTGATAAGGCATTCGCTTACATTATGTAGTGAAAACTAATTAAACATAATGCTGATAACCTCTACTGTTACTATTAGACTCCATTCATGATCCATCCTTGTCAAGTATATGTTTGTTTCACCATGGAGGATCACAAACTTTTCATGATCTCTTTTATTGAAACTAATACTCTCTGCCACTGGTTAGGATGGCTTTCTTATTTCAGTATTCTATAAGTGAGATTCATTTTTGTTTTCATAAATTTTGCATGCTATTGAAGTCTTGCTAATGCAGCGGCAGAGTTAACATGGTTTACGGTAACAAACACAACAATTATTCATCAAGATGTGTTGACTATTCATCTTATTGAACAACTATTATGAAGACATGATCAATTTTCTAGAGTAATCTAGCCTACATATAGATATCTAGATGATACCAGATTGGTCATGGACATTGGGTTTCTTCTCATTTTCTTGCTGTTCCCTGGTACTATACATATTTCCTGCCTTTCTTCTACGGCTTCTGCTCGATTAGTGTATTTGTCAATTGTCAAGCACCTTATATATACATCAGTTTGAAGTTTCAGTCCTTTGACATCCCAACTCCATTTCCAACTCAATTCAAAGATGATTTGAAAGGTATCGAAGATACAAATTGAAACATTTTACAGTATTCTCCAAAGTACACCAACTAATAGCCATTAATACGTGAGTTGTAGTTGAACTACTTTTTTGAATGTGTACTGTTCCAGGATTCAAAATGAACAACCATATATACTGTGATTTGGAAATTGTATAAGCTGTACTGAACATCACCATACATGGTGAATCACAACTCATTTTGTAAATTTTGGCTTTCTGGTTGGCGATGCATCTATTGATTTTATTTTATAAGTTTTGAAAAATATGGGATACACATATACCTGACCCAAAACACAGATTGATTCCTTATTCTCTGCGTCTGCCATTTTTGTTGCTCTAAATGACTAATCCAAATCAAATTCATTTTGATAAGCCCTTCTTTCAAAAAAATAAAAAATAAAAAAAACTATGAACAAAAAGTCTCCAGTCCCATATTGTTTTCTACCAAAATGTCTTTTGATAGATTTTGTAAAAAAATTTCAAAACTGTATTTTAGTGTCCTAATATTTTGGTTTTTCCTTTTAAACTCCCAAGTCTTGGACATTGATGGGAGTTTTGAATTTTTGTGAAAAAAAAAGTCTAGAGTACAGGGAACCAGGAGGAAGACGAGGTTCTCAGTTGATATTATCATTTGAAATCATTGGAACTAGTCAATATTAAGCAAATTGCCTGATCAGGTGTATTGTGAAATTCACTTGTTAGTTAAAGAGGGCAGCAGTTCCAGGCCAGCAGACTGCAGTCCAGCAGTTCCAGCAGACTGCTCAGACTCAGACTGCAAGTGAAGAAGATTGGCACGCTGATCCCGTCCCGTCCCGTCCCGAACCCGTTTGGGATGGGACGAGGTCAGGATGAGGTTTTTCTCATCCCGTCCCGTCCCAATCCCGTATGAACGGGATGGGATAGGGATGTGTATATCTCGTCCCATCCCGTCCCGTGCCCACCCCTACCCCAGCTTAATGTTACAACTCATAGACTAGTATCTGTTGCTTGGATTCATAGCAAAAGCCTTCCAAGGATACAAGATTCTGATGGTGAATTTGTGACAACAGATACACCTGCACATTCACATTATGAAGAAAAATGGGAAATTGTAAAAGCTACTCAGTTAACATAATAACAGGAAGCTCATTAAGTGACAAACTAAAGAAGGTCAAGCCCCATTCAAAAAATTTGTTTTCCTTACTTTACTACAAGAATAAAGAAAATACTTACCTAGTCATAAAACACTTCCAAATACATAAAAGCATTACCAATTGCAGTTTATTACACGATGCTTTAACCATAGAAGTGTATAAGTTCTAATTTCATCAGTTTAGGGCTGGTTAAGCTGCATCCTGATTGTTGAAATAACACCAGTTCTAATTTTAGAAAAAGCTATTGCTTCCCAAAATCTTCCAACAACGAATTTGTGACAAGTTAAAAGGGCTAAACATCAAGTGACATATTCAGTTTTTTGAGTCTCTTGTCTAGTCTAGAATTTTTTTTTTGGCTTGCTCTAGTGAGAGCAAACATTGATATTCCAACCTTAGGTCCCAACGAACCTAATGACAGACCATCTCTTCCTTCCTTTTTCAATCTGTCAATTATCTTTCTTGAAACCTAAAAACCTCACATTGCAAACTCCATTAATATGATACCTTTCAAACTCCATTAGGACCATATCTTTTGTCCTATTGATCCAAAAAAATTACCCATCTAACAACATCACTTCATGTTCAAATATAAGATATTATGCTTCCATAACGTATTGGATACTCGGACACATTTGGACATTCCATTTGACACACTGTTCAGATCATCAACTTCTTCACATATATTTCAGGGGTTTGTATATGTTACAATAATGTATGGAAGTAGCTATTTTTTCCAGTACCAAGCCCTAGACGTGTTTTAATAATGTACTTAAAAAAGCAATTCAATAGCATCTTCTTTCAATCAATTTTAAGATTGCATTTCATACAATTTTGACAATGCAGTAACACTTTCTAATAATTGTACAGTATTAACTCAAAGGAAAAACAACTAATAAATTAAGCCAAGCTAAACTCAGACTAAGGGAGACAACGTAAAAGAGTAGAGCAACAGACGACATAATAGCAATGGCACCAGGTGGGAGGGTCTAATAAAGGAGGGCATGGACTTGATATTCAGGAGCCCTATTATCACAGCCCATTCACAAAATATTAACTATTATGATGCTTTCCCTACTTTGCAACTTACAGATATTGGAGGCTAGCCAAAGTGGAGATATCATATCCAACTGACGTTAGTTGATTGAAACTCAAGTTCCTGCAATATTTAGCAGACGTTGTCATTCCTGCAATGATAGTTTAGTTACTAATAAACAGTGTAGCAATAGACTATAACATGAATGAGATAGGAAATATTACAATTTCTCCAGTTCCTGCAAGCTACCCAAGTTTTGTATCTGCCCCGTAAGTGACGTGTGGTGTAAATCCTTGAATTATATTCCAGTAAATCTTATTAGGAAAATAGTTCCTTACTGCATCCTAACTCTGTCATTACAAACCACAGCCAAGAGACCACCAAACGCCTCAAAGAAAACTCCAAACACTCATCAAAACAAAGCTCGAAACCAGAGCATTCTTTGTTTTTTGTTGCAACAAAAAACAGGGTATACATCTCTGTTTCATATACTGAAAAAGTATCCCAAATCCACCCTATAATATTCTTCTTCCTATAATAATCTGGTGCTTTGCAACTCAAAATTAATCATACCCTTGTAACAACTGAAAATTCTTCTTATAATATTCTTATTCCTTTACTCACCTTCTGTAATTCCACAATGTTAATAACTACCTATTCTTTTGCATTATATTCTAAGCATTTACTACCAAAGTATGTCAAAACATGGAGCCTAAGCATTCCTCCATTATACTTCATACTTTTTCAGGTTCGACCAACACAAGATAGATGAAAAGAACAAAAATTCTCAAAATAAGATAGATGAAAAGAACCAAAATTCTCAAAAATAGATAGATGAAAAGAACCGAATCAATTCGCGCAACTAGATAGATGAAAAGAATTCACAATAAGTTGCCTGTCTATTTATTTTGTTAACTAATGACTAGTCATTATGCCAAATGCAATGCAAAACTCAAGATATAACATTGAAGGGGCAAAATAAAAAAACATTCAACACAACAAAGTGTATAAAAAACATAAAATAATAGAGCATGGAAAAAGTTACAGACAGAACAAGGAATTTTCATACATAGAAAAAAAGGACTATGCAAGTATATTCATGAGGCGTAGGCTCTCTAACAGTATATGTTTCAACATGCTTTGTGTTTAAGAATTGTTTTGGTAATACAAAACCTCAATCAAGCACGTTGCTCCTTCACCATCCCATGTTATGGATTTTGCAAGACCCTGCATTACCTGTACAAAAAAAGGTAAGGTAAATAGCTTTCATTGGTTACATCTCATCGACTACAGTGTCGAAGTCAATTACATGGATTTTGTATGATCAATCGTAGACATGATTGCTTGATTCCTTCAGAGCAGTCCGAAACCAATTCGAAGGGTACCATCCCCATTAGGAGAATGGGTCATTTCTTATCTGGAGCTCTGGCTGATATAAATTAATGATTGAAGTAGTGGGATACTGGCAGTACATTATGTTGTAAGCATGGAAATTAAAAAGAGTTGTAGAGCCCCTATCAGTCATGCATGACTCCTATAAGTCCATGATCATATATGACAGGCAAAGTATTTGTTCCACTAACATGAACAACATTCAACACCCAGCAATCTGACCCAAGATCAATCAAAGCTGATGCAAACCTGCAATCACAAAAATGTTCAGCAAGTCACTACAAGCAAAAGATTTTATATTCATAGATACGTTTTAAGTGGAAAAAGGGAATGATCATGTGAAAGGTGCATCTAAAGACTTCAGCTATCTCTAACAAATATGAGGGTAAATAGGAGACTATACCCTCCAAACCCAGCCTTCATGTCCAGCACATTCTGCACCTGCAATTTTTTCCAGTGGTATGCGCGAACATAACTTTCTATTATATCATACAAGTATTTTGATTCTTTAACATAACTTTATTTAAGATCTTAAATCCCTGAATTGTGGTCTTGATGTAACAACTTTAAGAAACATGAATAAGAATTGATCTTTTCTGATCAAAGCCAAATGAACGTCATTTGACATAGAGAACAACATCCCAATAACCCAAAGAGGGGAACAAACAAAATTATTGAGTCAAATTTCCAAAGTAACACTAACCCATTATTTAAAATCACAAAACAAAACAAACCCAGATCTTAGATTAAGCAATCAACAAGCTAAGCAGAAGAAGAAACCTGAAGACAGTCTGGAGATATTAGAGTTCACTGTTGGAAGAACTTCCTTTCTATCATCTCTATCCTTTGCAGGATTCAACCCATGTTCTTCCTTTGAATCAAAGCATGGAAAACAACCCATGTTCTTCCAGGAGGTCTTGCATTCCTAGGGACAATGTTTGGATCTATAATGTTAAGAAGAGAAACGTCAAGTTCTGCATTATTCACTATATGTATCAGGTTCATTCAATTTATTGTACTTCTAGCACTATAATCACAATGTTGTCTCTTCCTCATATTTTTTATTATTTTGTTTTAATTAGTCAGTGGTATATAAGAACTATAAAAGGGAATATATGCACATAAACAACGCGATAGAGGTAGTCAAGATGACTTGTCAATGATAAACCAAACACGAAAAAAACAGAGCTATGTCAATGTTCCTAGAATAATATCAAGTAACTGAAGGACTTGAAAGCACGCAACTTGAGCTCCCAAGGAACTCTTGCCAAATAAGTCCATTTAGAGGACATGTAAGTTCACTTGAACACTTTTTTCTATGATCCAAGATGGTCCATGTCAAGCATAAATTAAGTGAACCAATCCTAGATAGCTCCAAATTGAAACAAGAAAACATTTTCTGATGAAAATGGGTACACTACTTTATTTGCATCATAACACAATTTTACAAATTCCTAGAAAGGAAAGCGTGATTAAGTTATATGAAAAATGATATAAGCTACCACTGACTCGCCCAGACAGCAGAACTCTTCATTATATATAATGTAGAAGAATGCATGCTACTTACAGTGTTTATGTCGGGATTAACAGTATTGATCTATTTTCTACAGGCAAGAATTTGTTTAGTTTAAAATCCATGTCTCATGCAATGAAAAATGAAATAACAAAAGTCTGCTTATTTTATTGTTTGGTTTGGGCAATTAATGATATGAGAATATTGTCAAGTTTTTAAAGTAGTCTAGTTCAGTACTAATAACTCTCGCCAAGTTTAAGCTACCACTGACTCGCCCAGCGTGGATGAATCCACCAGCTTTAAGGATTCTTTCCTTCTCGAATTCAAGCTCAGGCTTGTGATATCTTGACAAATTGTATGCCTGCAAAACCACAATGCTTTGAGCAATGGACTATATATCATATCGTATTTGCTAACATATATTGTGTCCAAGACCTACCTAAGCATCAATACAGACTCATACAACCATTCATCTTTTCATCGTTTGATAATTCAGTCTTCATTTTGACCATACTATCCTATCCATCACACCAAATATAATTAAAAAAAAATTTGACTGCTTGGAGGTTACTTAATCAGTTAAACGACATCATGCCTACCAATTGAACGGTCCATAATGATCCACAGGCAGACATGCATGTGTAACAAGTATGAACAAACACTTAAAATGTTTCTGTTATATTATTTGCTAATTTAATATAAAACAAAAAGAAATAAAAACAAACAAATAAATACAACTTTACCTGACCCTTCCTTGATATTACGCAACGAGAATCACCAACATTTGCAACTACAAGTTGGTTATTTTGAATGACTACAACACAGGCCGTTTTTCCAGAAGTTGGTTTAAAGAAAATCAGAATGGGGACCCTGATTACAATGGTTGAGAAATAAGATATGATCTAAATTGTAAAAAGAAACTTCACATATCAAAGATAAACCACTATACTGAAAATGCACAAAATGTTTTGATGATAGCAATTCCTGGATGAAGATGGTGCATGATATGATCTAAATTGTCTATTTTATCACCCATTCCAGCCAACTCTCTCTAGCCTCTTTGTCTGCGCACCATCTCATCCATTCAGCCATGGTTTATTTTACAGGGACTCTGACCAGGGCAGACCCAAGAATTCATGTTAGGGAGGGTTGCTTTACTGGTAGACATCTACAAGTTTCTTCATAAAAAAAATTATTTTTTTTCCTGGACAAACGACCCACCCAAAGGTCTTAATTCTAACCTGTGAACATTTACCAGTATCAAAGACAAATCCATAACTATCCAAAATTAAGCGACATTACATCAAACATCTTATCTTCAACCATGAGCAAAAATGAAAGACTCCAAATTGTCATCAGTTGAGAAATTACCTCACCATTAACTCTAAAGGAGCTTGAATCGGGTGGAACCTCCATTCATGAATTCAAGTTTCTTTCATTCAGGCAGATCTTACATTTAGTTGCCTTATCCACCTATTGACAATTTAAAAAAAAAAACTTAGTTAACTCGTCTGTTTGTTTAATTTAGTACACTTGAATAAGTACCAAAACTAAAAAAAAATTCAACCCAATCAAAAGATCAATTTGTATAGGCATATAATCAAACACTTTAGTAAACACAAATACTCACTTAGTCCCATCCAGTACAACGGTAGCTTGTGATGTCAACATGAGCAATCTTGAACCAGTCTTCTCGATTGTCCTTCTCGTATCTTCTCTCTAGCTTTTCACTGCAACCGTAAATCTCTAGTTGTCTCAAAGCAGTGAGGTTTTGCAGTCCTTCTGGCAATGCTTTGCAATTCGAAGATCCCAACAGAGGTGAAAAAACACTAGTAGCTGAAAGAAAAACAAAATTAAATCTGAAACAGATCTGAAGAAGAGGAGATCTAAAGCAAAAGAAGGATCTTACCTGGAAGGAGATCTGAACCGAAGGAGGGATGAAAAGATCAGTGTGTTCTTCTTCTCACCAAACTCAGCATTGGAGGCACCGATGAACTCTCCTTCAAGAACCGGAGAAGGGACGCAAATTATTTTCGCAACCGCGAAATTTTAGGGTTTCGAGAGATCAGTGTGTGCTTTCGGGAAATATGTGGTTGAAACAAAGGGTTGAAAAGTGAAGAGTTGGGGGGAGATTGAGCGGGAACGCAAATTTTTTTCGCAACTGCGAAATTTTTTTCGCCCGCGAGAAATCGACTCGACTTCTCCACACATCCACGTGCAACACACGTGCATTTTCATTTTATAGCAACGATTTTAAGTCGTTGGCCATTATAGCCACTGTTTTTAGCCGTGGCAAACAAACCAACGGTTTCGAACCGTGGCCAAGCCTTTTTGTGTAGTGATTATAGCCACGGTTTTTATTTTTTAGCCACGGTTTTAGGCCGTTGGCCATTATAGCCACGGTTTTTTGCTGTGGCAAATAAACCAACGGTTTAGAGCCGTGGCCATCTCCGTGTAGCTAAACTGGTCTTTTGGTGTAGTGCTTGATAAGAAATTGGAGAGGACGCTTTTGCATTCTTATCATAAGGTATGTTTATTCAAGTGATTGGAAAGATGTCTATAAATTGAAAGCTGTGGAAATCTTTTCTTCAATAAGGGACTACTTATTTACCCTCCTCGCATGCACATACAATTCTTTTTGGAGTGCAAAAATAGATAAATATAGGATGGGAGTTTTCTGTTTTTTTGCTAGCACTTTCTCATTAGGCTGTGCCTTTCATACGTCAGGATTTGACATCTCAAGTGTCTGCCGAAACTGATCCAGTTGCACTTCTGCCAAAAGTAGTTTCTCTACTTTATTTGCAGGCCAGTTCAATTGAATTTATTTATTATATTTTTGAAATATAGTCACCATGAATAGAACAAAAAAATTATTTTCTGCCATTTTCTTTTATAAATCATACTTTTCTTTCCTAGGTGCACAACAAAGCTCTTCAAGCCCCTGGGAGGGCCATTTCTGTTACTGTTTCTAAATTGAAGGTAAGGATAATACTTAATATGGCTGATTTCTGTTACTCTTACTATTTCTATATTGACCATAACATACTTGGATGATTCACCAATAAAAATGTGTTTTGACCAAAACACATAATAAAAATGAAAGATGTTATCTTAAATAATACGCTTTAGTTGCATTGTCTTTCAATTTTATGGGTTGTGTCTTTGGTCTAAACATTCCATTTATTGTTTTGTTAGGGAAAACTGGAAGATGCAGCATACAAAGTTTTAAGTGATTACCATGCTGCTACTGTCACTCTTATAGCTTTACTTTCAGCTGCACCAGATGATGTGAGTAAAGATTCCACTGTTCTTTTCTTTATATACTAAATCTGCTGCCTTTCCCGATTTTTGGCATGATCTTGTGAATTGTTTGGTTCCTGAATCAATCTGTGGAGACTTGACTCATGGTCGAGTAAGGTAATCAATGTATTGGAAATCCTCTTTCTTATTTAGTCTACATCCTGTTTATTGTCTTCCTGCTAATTTTGGTAATTTGACGCTGAATTTAAATGAAAATTTTTAATTTCATTTGTTGGATTCGCTATGAATGTGGTTTGAAAACATTTGATGTCAAGAGCGCTGTGCTGAGATATATGCTTCTCAGAATCGAAAATTTGAACAATAACATCGTAGCAATTACGGTGCAGTTCTTTGATTGACAAGGCTTGTACTGGAAATAACTTTAGATCATTTTGTTCATTTAAGCCCTACCACTTTTGTTTGCTTAAAATTACAAGTGTTTATATTTTCAGGTCATGCAGATACCTTGGTCTTTGATGTTATAAATGTCGAGTGGTTTGTGGCCGTGGCAACACCTCCTTCATCTGTTACCACCTACAAAGTAAGGTTTTGTTTTACTACTGGTTTCTTTTCTTCGTAATGACAGTAATTTTCAATCTGAGAAAACTATTCTATTTAGTCCCTATTGGGTATGGGTAATTGCCAGACAATTTTTTCTTAGATTAAGGGAGTGAACGTTGCATCTCTATGTCATTGTAACTTCATTGTGTTATCATCATTGTTTCCTTTTAAAAGTGTGGCATGGTAGCTAAATAGTAGTGTTGTGTTACAGGGATTTAGCTTAGTTCCTGTGCAGCAAAATGAGAAGGTTTCCTAGTTGCATTTGGGGGATACAAAAGGAATCTTCAAATCAGGTTGAGAAGGAAAACCTTTAGCCTTGCCTATGTGGATTTAGTCAGTAATGTAGGTTTTAATCATATGTTTTTACAGGTTGAAGTATTGATCATGGATAGAAATGAGCAATCTGTGGGTAGGCGATCTACACTTGAAAAAGGTTCGCGTCCATTGGTTTTTGAGAAGCGCCCAAGTACCGTTGATTCTATTGCTAGACAAAATCTAGCATCTGTCCTTGAGCACCATGGCTCCAGTAGGAGATCTATGTCAGAATCTGCTATTGTCAACCCAAATCCCGTTCCCCATAAGCAGTTTCATAATAAGGAAGAATACACTGCAGGCTTCAAAATACTGAAAAGTCTTGAAAGTGACAAGTGTAAGGAGATCGAAGATTGCTCCATGATGCAAAATTCTACACAGGTGCGTTATATTTTTATTGTATTTTTTTAATTTTATTATACTTGTGAGGATGTGCATAACATGTATCAAAATTTATAGTCAACTATTTAGGTTTTCGTAAAGAATGCCCCATCAAGCTTTGCATCTTTGTTCATTATTTATCTCGAAAGTTTGCCATCTATCAAGATGACTTGGGTACACACTTAACATGTATTTGCATCTATATATCAAAAGATAAGATGTTTGCAGAATGATACTCTCAAGTGGTTAGCATAGGTCTTGAAATGTTAAAAGAAAAAAATTATTATGAGTAATAAGATGTGATAACGTCAAAGACACTTCCCAATCAGAAAGCATAGTACAAGAAACAAAGGTTAATGCCATAATATGAAATATATATTCCAATGGAAGAATTGGGATTTGATTTGGAATTATTTTGTGTTCTATTAGATATGGTTTGGAGAGAGGTTTGATTAAAAATAAACTGAGTTGCAGATTATTATAGTTGTGTGATACAACAGTATTTGTGTGATGTTTTAAGCCTTTTGAAAGAAGTTTGGAACATTTTGAAGAAAATCTGAAGTTCTGAAATATAAATTTTGAACGGCAAATCAAATTGCAGCAATGCAATTTATAACATGAACTGCAGTTTCAGATTTTCTCCAAATTGTTCCATTAGTGTTCGAACATCAGTCCAATGCTGTAAAAACTTTGCCAAATAGTAACAATCTTCACCATGGCCTAATTCTCAGAACGACCACTCTCCAAATCAAATCTCACCAAATAACAAACAATCTAGAAGTAAATAAAATAAGGGAAAAGAGGACCATGTCAAATCCCCTATGCATCGACATTTATGTAACCTATGAAATGGAATGGAATGGTTGAACACAAACATACTTGTAAGGGTTGCATCTCTTTTGCTGTTGTTATGTTAAGTAAAATTTTTTGTTTGTTTGGTTTTCGTAGTACAAAATGTGTCTGGACCACCACAAAATGCCCAGTTTTATCATGTCATACTTTGTATTATTGCTGCCACTAAAACAAGTTTTTAATCTTTTCAGTAGGGGTGGGCAATGTCGGTTTTGTTCGATTTTGAGCTCCAAACCGATTTCATTCGGTTTGTCCAAAACCCAAACCAAAATCGAATTTTGTATTTGTAAACCGATGAATTCGGTTGAACCGAATTTTGAATCGGTTCGGTTCGGTTGCGCCGAAATTTCAGGCCCAAGCATTTGAAAGAGTTTCATTAAAACATGTCGAATTTTTTTACAGGCCCAATTTTTTTTACAGACCCAATTTTTAGCCCAAAACTGAAAACTTTGAAAGAATGGGGTGATTCAGTGCAACAAGGTGTACTTCAGTGCATTTGTTGCACTAATCAAGTATTGACACCTACTTGTTATTTAGTTATTTATATATATCTAATTAATCGGTCGGTTGGATTATAAATCGGTCTGTTCAAAACTGTAAACCGATTTTAAACCGTTTATAATCGGTTCGGTTCGGTTTAAATTATTTTCTTTCTACTCGTATTTTGGTTCGGTTATCGAATCGAATTTGAAAACCGATTCGATCGGTTAATCGAATTTAAATCGATTTTTGCCCACCCCTACTTTTCAGGCAGTGGAATAGAGAACTAAACCTCAAGACAGGGACCAAACTGGTATTGTTGGGAGTAAACCCACAGCAGAAGTGATATCTATTCTATCATACTCTGACTTTTAAAAACCCCATACCAAGCAAGTTATTGGAAATTTCAGCAGTAATGATGATATTGTATTTCCTGATCCCAATGGAAAATCAGTGGGACTGCATCAGTTTTACGAGGCCAAGTTGGCTTCACTGATAAGAAAAAATAGTACTCTAAAAGAACGACTGGTAGTTGCATTGGCTAGCAAGGAAGGTGCAGAGAGGAATTTGTCATCTGTTGTTAAAAGTAGACAGGACATGGAGAAAAAGATGGGTGACACAGTAAGGGAAATGGAACTGCTGAAAGTGAAACTTTCTAGTGTAGAGCTTGCACAAGAAGAAGCCAATAGTCTATCTAATATCGTGCATTCTGATAATGTACGACTTGAGCATGACGTGCAATGGATGATACTCAAAAGGTGCAGTGGATGTTTAACTTTTTCATATTCGTACTACTGCATGCTTTTTCGGTTTGATGCATTTATTCTTATTGAGTCCATATGTTGATTAGCTTATTACAAATTCGTTGTAGGAGCTACATTCAATTAGAGGAGTCCTTGCAGGAGAAAGGGCCAGAGCATTCCAGCTACAGGTATCATACGATGTATTTAATTATTTAAATTTGCTGCCAGATTTATGTTCCCTATTTATAGTTACATCATGCATCCCATTCTAACTGATATTAAGCCTGGAGAAGTTGCATAAAGAAGTTTGGTGAGTTGTAGACTGTCTTGGGTTAATTTGAAACTTAGTGGCATTACAATGAGGGAGGCTTGGGCATAAGGTGCATTGAAACGTCAAACAAGGTTGCAATGATGAGGCATGTATGGAATATTGTTTCGCATAAAGATAACCTGTGGATACAGTGGACTAAAGCCAACATAATTAAAGACAAAAATTTCTTGACTATGGGTATTCCAAATGAAACATCTTGGTGCTGGCGTAATATACTAAAGTGCAGAGGTCAGGCTAGTTCACTAATAGCACATTCTATTGGCGATGGAAAGGATACTATGCTGTGGAAAGATCCATGGCACCCTCTAAATATCCAACTAAACAGGTTCCCCTAGCACCTAACATACCATTCCTTACTTCACCGCAATGCAAAAGTAAGTGTGCTTATTCAAAATGACAATTGGGACATCAAAAGGCATGAACGAAGTGGTGCCCAAGATTATTGAAGATGTCAGGTTACGTGTTTCAGTCCTTGATCTTCATGTAGAAGATAATGCTGACAATAGGTTGCTCTTGACAAATGGAGACTTGAAGTGCAGTTCAATATTCACACTACCATTCTACATGCATGGCAATGGCCTAAACAAGGTTGGTTTAAAGTTAATTCAGATGGTTCTCTTACAGGAACTAAATAAGGTTACTGAGCATTGATTAGGGACCATGATGGATTGGTGGTGGCAGGTGGGACAGGGAGTCAAAGAACACAAACAGTCCTTCTTCATGAGCCACAAGGGATTGAATTGGGAATCAAATTAGCACAGAGACATGGCCTCCACAGAGTGGAGCTTAGTATGGATTCCATTAGTGCTTTTAAGTACCTTACTACTACCAGAGCTCCTCCATGGGAAGCAATTCATACAACTAGAAGGATCAAGGAGGCAATCAAGAAGTTTGAAGGGTGCACGATCATGCATGCAGTGCAGGAAACAAACGAGGCAGCGAATAAACTAGCAAAGCTCTTACCTAATCATGAGTTTGTTTAGATCATTCCAAGTTCATTTGCGGAAGATATTAAGAAGATTGTATTTGATGATGCTAGAGGTAGGAAATATACACGAATGTAGCCAATCTATTCCTATCTTCAGTGGTTTGGGGAGCCCACATAAACACCCACGTTTGCCTTACAAAAAAAAAAAACCTTGAAGGCAAGAAAGTTAAGGAGTTATGAGAAAATCTAAACATCCATCAACATTTCTCTGCGCAGCTCATCTACAAGCCAGAGTCACCAACAGGACAATCTTGAAAGCAATCAAAAGAAAAATCTTTTTTTAAAAAAAATCAAAAGAAAACTCGAGGCAACAAAAGTATTGTGGACATTCGAGTTACCTGGCGTCCTTTGGGCGTACAAGACAACGAAACGAACTCCGACAGGAGAAACACCTTTCGCCCTCGCGTACGAGTCAGAAGCAATGATACCCGCTGAGATCGAAATGCCAACATTCCGAATCGAAGAATTTCGCGCAAAGGACAACATCAAAGCACTGAGAGTTGGACTGGATCTCCTTGAAGAGAAACGAGAAGTAGCCTTCATCAAAATAGCAGCTTACCAACAACGCATGGTAGGATATTACAACAAGAAGGTGTGAATCCACACTCTTAACGTCGGAGATTGGATACTATGAAAAGTCTAAATCAACACGAAGGAACTTGGCGTGGGTAAGGTAAACCCAAACTAGGAAGGACCGTACTGAGTAACAAAAATCAACAGACCAGGAACATACTGGTTGGAGAACAAAGATGTCGAAATGCTACCTCGACCATGCAATATAGAACACTTGAAAAGATATTATCAATGAAATATTTCGCTTCCAAATTCGAAACGACAATAATTCAATCATGACAAGGAAGTCGGATTAAAAATCCAACTCGAGAAAATACTCAGCACGACTAGAGTATCGAACAAAAACAAATACATGTACTGGATGAATGAGTCAGACATAAAAATAAAAACTTTTGGCCTGATCAACCATGGAGTAATAAAGTACCAAGACATAAGAGCTGGACTTTTTCTCGTCGACTATAATGTACGACATCCTAATTCGAACATAGAATCAAATTTCGTACACCAGAGCTTCTGTACGACTAGAATGTCGAACATCGTAGCAATTCGTAAAAATCTGGACGAACGAGTCATAAAATCTCCCAAAAATATCATAAATAAGAATTGGTAAGCTAGACGTACTGGACACAACAAATGTTAAATAAAAATTTTCCATTGATCTTCTGAAAAAGCAGATTACAAAAACAATTAAAAAAGAGAATCAACATCAGCAGCATCTCCAGGCAGTATGGGCTCAGAAGGTTCTCCGACATCCGGATCACCTAGTGCATCCAGAACAACTTCCTCGACATCATTGAATTCCTGCTCAGCAAAACAACAGTATTTTGACATTTCTAAACCTTGCATCTCCAGAAAATCTAAGAAATTGTGGTGACCATCGACTACTCTTTTCCAATCTGTGGCCTCTGCCACCTTCAGCTTTTCAGTAATAGATGACAGCTCAGATCGGGTTGACACTAATTTCTTGTCAACATCCATAAGTTCAGCAGAGACCGCAGACTTAGTCTCGACAAACTTAGAATTCAGCTGAGCTATTCGAAAAGCAGAAGCCTTAAGATTGGCAGAACATTCCTCAGCGGAACAAACGACTTCATCACATTCAACCTTCGGTCGGACAACTCTTTCTCAGCAGCATCCGGACGGGATCACAACTTGCCCAATTCTACTTCAGATGTCTCGAGGTAAAAAGCAAATGTATCACAAATAGCCTTGAGTACCCTCAGCGACGACTACGCAGAATCCGTAGCCCTTTCATGCTCTATGCATTGCGCCTTCAACAAATCAATTCGGCAGAGAACATGAGAAAGGATCAGGATGTGTCTTGCTAGTTTCCGCTCAATATGTGCCACCTAGTCACAAACAACCTTACAATCTAACCCCATCATGACCGCATAAGTAAGGTGCGTCATCCCCTCCATAAATGTTGGAGACCTTTATTAATATGGCGACGTGGCGAGCGTACGGGTATAAAAGCCCTATTAGTCAATCGCTCATGACAACCGCCAATGAGGTTGCAAGTGTTGTCCTGCACATCAACCTCAAAAAGACAAAAGATCTCCCCAGGCACAGTAGGATCAGGATGAGACACAGAGGGAGTGGTAGGTGATCTCGAGGTCCCAACCATGACAAAAGAAATAGTAAGCTTGAAGTCTCGAGCTCGGGCAACAACTCGATCCTCCATTGTCGGATCATATTCAAATTCATCCAAGGTCTTAGTACCCGTCAAATTCTTCTACTGCCAAATGTACGAGTCATCAATCGACAGGTCGGCGGAGACAAACAACCAATAAGAGGCAACGATATTTTTATTGTGGTCATTCAGAGGACGAGAAACTTCTTTTTTACTCCTTTCGAGAACTCGATTTACGTCCCCGTCCTCCAGAGCAAAAGAATCATCCTCCGAACCACGACCTCCTTTCCAGAGAGAAACAAGACGAGAGGGAGCCCTATGTCACGCCCTGACCCGCCACGGGAATCGCAACATGCCGATGCGTGAACTAACACGTACACAGGCGGATCGTAACCGGCCACAACATCATAATATAACACATTCTTGATACGATAATCAAATGGAAATAAAACTACGCTAAAGTTTGAACAAAATAACTATATTTGATTCGCCCTGCCAGAGTCATAGTGAGAAAACCAGTATACAAACATCTAGTATAGCACTATAGTACATCTGAAACACAGAGAAAGCAAAACATACCCGTACAGGGTAGACACAACCAAAAAGCACAAAACGCTCCTACAATGAAAATCGGGGCCTACGCGCCGTGATCAGCAGGAACTCCAACACTACCTGCACTCCAATAAAAACACACCCTTTGCGAGGTAAGCAAAGCACAAAGCTAGCTGGTGCGAGCGAACTAAAATACAAATAACGGAATACTATACCAGAAAAATTCATGCCAAACAATAAATGATAAATAACAAGTTCTAAAGACTAAATCACACCGTGTCTCTAAAGATAATATTTCTAAGTTCAAGCAACACAAACATTTCAGATTCAACAATAACTACCAGTTTACGATATATGCTGATCATTACACGTGATTCAACATGGTAAATATCAAGCAATGAAAATAAAGACAATCTCATAATTCTTCCTAGTCTCCTAGGTATAGCAATTAGGTTGAAACCAAAAATCCGGTAAAATTATGTATAAGGGTCTCATATCGTAGGTATCCGCATACCCTACGAATGTGTCTCACCCAAACACATCCCACAACGTGCACCAGTACCACTTCGGGCTTGTTTGTATCCTAATGGGGTGCCATCTGCCAGGATACAAACTCAAACATCCCGAACGACAGGCCTAACACGGCCAACCTTACATAATCAAAATCAAGCGCGCTGGGAGGGAAAGTGAGTAATCTCCAAAGCACGTCCTCCGGGACCCGTCCTACTGCACTCTATAGTGGCAAGTGCGTGCGGGAGCTCACCGCACCTCGGTAAGCTTGCCACATGCAATAGCGTCCACAATGTCAGGTGCGAGTCATCTCAAGCACCATCCAACTCACGATGCGAGCAAGCTCCTAAGCATCGGCACAACAGACATTATAGCGGGGTAAAGACACTTATACTACTATCCACATGCACAAATGACAAGTCTGTAGATAACCAAATGTATAAACGTGCAATCATAAACAATTCGGCAATTTTATAAAACCACGACTCTGCCAGGGTCCCAACATGACCCAAATCACCACAATAAATTTATTCGAGTTGATTATCATACATGCTCAAGACTTGAAAATCCACGGTAAAACATGATATGCTATGCAAACTCGAAAACAAAGCATACAAGTCTCATGTCATTACACCAAAGCCTAATCACACCAAAATTACTATTCGATTTCATGCAAGTATAACATGCTTTCCGAAAATCCAATGCATAATTCATTCACACATAACTAACACAATCCTAGAAATATCTGAAAACTCCGAATTTCAGATTTGGATTCAATTATACACAATTGACGGTATAATGTAAAAATTCAATTCAGGATTTCAAATAATTATTTTATTCAAATAAATATTATAATTCCACTCACCTGGGCGGAATGGATTTTCAAAACCCAATTCCTATCGGTCAAAGCTCCAACCACGCAAACCACGAATGCGGGACCATGAAAATTCTAAAACTGCAAGGCGCACTCGAAAATGAGTAAACTAGCCGAAAACTAGAATAAATAAATAAATACAATCGGCACGCGACTGAAAGAAAAGCTTACAGGCAATAGGAATTCGGCAACCACTCCGCCGAAACCCAAAGTTGGGCGAAAACGCGCCGAAACCCTCCCTACACCGGTCTGATCGCTACCAAACTGCACCACAGCCCGCAAAAGAGTCTAAGGACACTCGGAGTCACGAAAGGGAGGCTCACCCACGCACCCAAAGCCCGATTTCATGCCGAGGAACCCTCCAAACAAACATGCACCCTGATTTTTTTTGAAATTTTTTTGGCCAACCCCAAAACAACCTTGCATGTCGGTTCTAAGGGCTCCTAAGGACGCCACCAAAGCCCCAACACGGCTGATCAGAGCTATGGAAACCGATCAAACCCTAAACTTAAATGAAAACTGATTTTTTTTTCGAAAAAAACAATAGGGAAACCAAGAAGGGAAATAAGAGAGAACGAACCGAGGAGGAGGAGGTGAGATTGGGGGACGAAAATCCACCAAAATTGCCGAGAAAAAGTTGGAGGAGGCGACGAAGATTCAGCGTCACTCGCTGCTGGAACGAAAAGAAACCAAAAAAAAAGAAAAGAAAGAGAAGAAGAAAGAGGGGGTCGTTTCATTTTAAGGGGTGGGTGGCTATGTGCCCCCACCACCTTTGCTGAGTACACCTCGCCCTAAAATAATTAAAAAAAAATGCAGGTCTCACACCCTAGCAGTGTCAGCAACTGAGGAAGCAAGTTTTTTCCTTTTTGACACATGGCCGAAACTGACAGCCAACATCTTGGAAGGATTGGGAGGCCTAGGAACTTTCTTTTTCCTAACAATCGAGCCAGTACTCCCAAAACCTTGGACATCAACTAAAGTAACTCGGCCTACACGCTCGTCAATAGAGCCCGTTTGGTGGCTGACGTCTACATCACCAACACGCACAACAATCACTTCACCCGATGAATATAAGCCACTACGATAATGGAATCCGTAGTGAGAAAATCTTCTACTAAGACTCGGGGAAGATCGTAAAATCGACTGCAAAACTCTTGCTCTTCAAAAGACAATGCCAACTCAACTCTCTTAGGCTCTCAAAATGACCGAGTAATTTGATTTTTGCAAGACATAAACTAATTGGAGAAAAGGGATGCGTAGAACCAACACCGTGACCAGTCCCCATACTCATCTTGCATGTCCTTGAAACAAGAAGAAAAGCGAAGACAATAGGTGCGATTGGAGTTTACACTAAACCCCACCAAAGAATGCAAAACCCTGACATTCATAGGGATACGAGTTGCGACAGCCCTTGCTAAGGTCGAAGTCATTACTTTCCACCCATTAGGGACTAGTTGGGCCAGAGCGATACCAACAAAATCCAAGTACTCCCAAATGATCGTAAGAGCCAGAAGCCTAAAATCATAGTGGAACATACTAGGATACAAAGAAATGTACCCATGTTTTGGACGACAAGGATTGTCGCCCTCTTCAGGAAGAACGATCAAAATAGACCGATCATCACGGTCGTTCACGTGGGAGAGAACATCCATCACGAATATATGACGTCCAATCTGTTGGGCTAGCTCATAAAATCCAAAAAGAATAAAGCCAATCACAAAGGCCAAGACAAGACCCACTAATGAGAAGATGTAAACGAAGCCCGAACCAAGGCCCGAACGAATCAGAGCCCGAATCCAGACCCGACACGAGTTCTTGCACCAAAAAGAGTCATGGAGGAGGTTATGCCTCCACGAACGCATCTCCATTAAGGAGGAAATTATTACGAGAAATATCACCTTTCATTGCGCCTCACATGCTTAAGTCACACAGAGAATTAACCACGACCATTATAAAGGTAAATGGAACATTCAACACAGGTATGCAACTTTAAGTGAGTTTTGTCCAGATTTACTTCCTTCTTCAAATAGAGTTGTTGACTTAAGCATTGGAGTGCCTTCGGCCACCAAAAATGTGATCCTTGAAAATCTAACATCTGTTTTGCAGGTATTTTTTGATGCACCACTTTTTATATAAAAAAAATGATGTATTTGTCTTGATACTTAATGTGTAAAAGATGGAGAGGAAAAGCCTATTATGAAAACCCTTCCTTAGGAAACTATACATCATGTGCGAATATTAGGGAGAACTATACACGTGATTTTGATTTTCCCAAATAGAACCCAATCCACATGTGATTTTGATTTTCCAAAGCAGGTAGACAAATTTATGCACATTCTTGAAACTTTTGTTGTTTCTTTCTCTCCAAAGCACCCATATAAAAGCATGAACTGGTCTTTCCCATGCTCATTTACCAAAAATAGTGAACCCTTGCACTATAGAAGCAGAACAGCTTGCAGACTTTCAATCCAAGCATAAGAAGAAGGGGCAGCAGGGGCTTGCAAATGAAACTCGGACAAAGCAAAGGACTATAACTCAGATGCTAAAAGACAGAGCAAGAATGTGGTTAATTGATTCCTCGTGCAAAGAGGAACGAGCCTTGCTAGAGAGCCAGGTCGGCCCATCACCATCCATCATCCTAGAGATGCTGAAAATGGGTCTATCTCTAGGATGATGGATTGTGATAGGCCGACCAGGCGCTGTCGGCCTGGCTCTCTAGAATCAGGGAAGAGCAGATATCACAATGATTGGGAATAGAAGCACCTCTTTTAATGATATTCTCAATACTGACGGTCTTCAATGAAGTACAATCCAAAAGAGAAAAGAAGCCTTGTGGGATACTTCTTTCAACCAAACCATATGCTGGAGCTTGCACATTCTTTCATGAAGGGTGGGAGCAAAATTTTGGTACCATTCTTTGATAGAGAAATCAATATCCTTGCCTTTCCATAGTCACTTATCATTTTGGTCATCTAATGTAACTCCATTAGTTAGTGAAAGTAGCTCAGTCATCTGTGGAATCTCTCAATCATTTAAATTTCTTCTCAACTGAGTTCCAACCCTGATTTTGTTGTCCCAAAAGTCTTTGATCATTCTCCTTAGTTATTGGTAATATTAAAGATGGCTGGAAAATGTAATTTCAGTGAAGAAGACCCAATCCATTTGTGATCCCAAAATATGATTCTCTCCCTAATATTTTAGAGCTATTCGCATGATAAATATTACTTTACCCTCATGTTTTCGTATGTACTGTCGTATTTGTGTTATGTCCATGTCGAGTCTTTCCTCGTTTGTTTGTTTCTTGTAGGTTTTCCAGTGAGCCATTTTGTGGAAATGGTACATAGGCTAATACTGTAATATCATAATTAGGATGTAGTTTCCCGGTAATAAAAATGAATATTAATTTTTTTACATTTTTTTTCATTAGTTAAAATCAAAATGAAACAAGAGATGGTCAGCAGGTGGCAATAAGACATTAGGCCGCAAGAAAGATAGAAACAACAACCCATCCAGAAACACAATACGACTGAAAAAAAATTACTATGACCCAACCATTGTGAGTGAAAGTTGATGCAATCATTTTTCGTTCCCTACTTTAATCTAGTTCTTGCTGACTTGCACAAGTAACACACGCGAGTCACAGACTACCATTGGGGTGGCCGATGGTACTTTGATGCTAAAGTCAGAGATGGATCTAAGGAAGGTGTAATGATGTAACAGGGAATTTGTAGCATACCTTAGCTTATCAACCTCATGTCTTATTTATTGTGCAAAAAGTCCTGGTTCAACCAGGCCATCGTAGGCTTAGTTTAGGAAAGAGATATTCACGGAGATCCTTCTCTAATTAGGAGTCGTGTTGTAAGAAGAAAATTTCATGTTAGCCCCATGCTCCTAGATACGCGGGAGATAATTTCTAATGCTAGAGCAATCCGTAGAAGGGAGTGCTTTGGTATTTGCTTCCTAGTTGGAAGCAGAGAGCAACTGTATTTCCCGTCCGAAGTTGATCCTCGAGATACTTGCCTTAGTAGGACTTATGTGTATTGAGAATAGTTGTGAGACATGTGGGCCTAACATGCTATGAGAGTTCGAATCCGCCTGGCGGGCTGAATTGAGCAGGCTTTGAACCGTTTGGCCGGATCAACGTTGGGCTGATGCTAGGGCTCGTATTTCCTCGAGATCATCATGACATGTGTGTGACTTAGAGTTGTGACCGCTTTTATGTATCATCAGCTATTCCCCTCAAGTTACTTGGTCGTCACATTGGTTCGCTAAGTCCTCTCTTGAAGGGATGCGCCACTCATGATGATTGAGTCTGAATCGTTGCTTGAGCCGTGTGCTACATTAATAGAACGTACGTTGGTTTAGCGGAAAAGAGGTAGGAACCCACCCTCTATTTAGGTTATCCGCAGTGTAGATCCTGACTCTTCTACTTTCTTTGGTTTTGAAGATATCGCTCTGATTAGAAAAATTGTTCATCTTCTCCATGGCTCAACAAAACCTTCTTGACGACGCAATCTTGGCCAAAGGCTGGGAGTTTTTCGAAGACAAATTGTTGTCCGAACCCGGCTTTGCTGAAATCTGTATGAAGTTTGGAGTCCCTGGAGACTTGTCATTGTATGTCCTGACGGGTGACCAAATGCCAATGTCGCTTCCGACCGGTTTCATCTGCTTGTATCATGGGATGCTTTAAATCGAAGCGCGCTTTCCAATTTTGGACGTGATTTGGGAATTCCTCGATCTTCTAGGGATTCCTCCGACCCAATTGGGGCATAATGGATATAGGATCATTCTCATGATTTTGCTCAGAGCTAAGGAAAATGGTGTCACTGTGTCTCCGCGAGTAATTCAGTTGTTGACTTCTTCTTGGCTGAAGAGTAACGTTGTCTGTAAGATGACGTCGACGGCTTGCTTCATTAATTTGCCTGATGACTTCAAGTTCTGGCAGAAGTATTGTTTTTTAGTTTCTGCGGATTCGAAGTATTTAAATGCAAGGGTCATCCGCTCGAGCAACAGTTCAGGCAGCTTTGTAAGTTCAACCATCTTCTTATGACTCTGATATGCTTGATAGTGGGTTGGCTAATCGTTATTTGTGTTTCTTCACCGAAAGGTTTCTTACTACTCCTCCTACCTTAGCAGAGCAAAACACCATAGAGATGTTTTGTGACTTGCTAAGGAGGAATGCGGTCGATGTCATAAGAGTTTCAAACTTCATCCGTATTAGGCTGTGGGACAACTGGCATGTATCCCCCAATCTGTATCGAACATCGCAAATTAAGTTTGAAGATGGGGGCCCTTTCAAGGAAGAGGAAGGCTTATTGGGCCAAAGCTCCCATTCTGTCTAATGTGGAGGAGTCATCTGAAACACTTGTCTCCTTTGTGAGAAAGAAGTCTCATGTAAGGACTGGGTCGTCTTCGGCATAACCCGCTCCAGTGGGAGAAGAACGCTCCAGTGAGTCTGCTAAACTTTTTGGGGTGAAAACTGATGTTTCCGACTTGGAGAAAGAGTACCTGCAGTTTGCAAGAGCTGTAGACAGGTGGAACCTTGATAACACGCATGACGAAACTCTGAATGACCGTCTAGTGCGGGTTGCAATGGCAGCTTCCACTGGTGTTGATTCACGTGGGACCTTCCAGTAAAAGGCTCTCGTGAAGATTGGCCTGAGGCTGTAGAATCTGATTGCCCCATTATTGTTTCGTCTAATAGTGGTCGCGACACTAGCCATGTCTCCTATAGTCCGAGTTGCTTACCGTCTTGTTTTAGGTCATAGCTAGAAGTGTTGGAGGGACCTTTTGATAATTCGCTTCCTTCTCTATCTCCGGATCCTGTTGAGTCATCTCGCAATAATGGGTCGGCTATCAGTGACAAGGAAAAGGCTACGGATGAGAGCCTGAGGAAGCTTCATCCGGATGCATAGATAAGCCTATTTGCATCAGACTTGGTGAAGATAAGTTCACAGGTCTGGCACCAAGACGTTGACATGGAATATGCTTCAAGGAAGTATATAAGCAGTCATTATAGTTGGCCGATGGATTGTGCTTCGAAGCCCCTGGAGGATACTCTTCAAGGGTGTATGGGCACGGGTTTGAGGTACCTTATGCTGGGTATGTCTCATTTGAGCTATGTGATCGTTGCTGGGACAGAAGTAGAGACGACTTGTGAAAGGGTATACACCTTGGAGCATGTCTTCTCTCACATGCAGGCGTTGTATTCTGATGTGCTTTATGAAATTGATCGACTACAAAAGTCGGTTGATGAGAAGAGGCCAGATACGTCAACCGTGGTCGCTGAGACTCAAAGGGCTCGTCTGAAGGTCCTCGAGAGTGATCTGTCTGAGGCGGTGTCCTAGAGAGATAGTCTCACACAAGAGTTGGACCGAATCCGTCGAGATGTAGAGGTTGCGCAGGAAGCTGTGGCTAAGGCGCGTTCCGAACTGCAGTCTCTTGTTGAAGAGAATGTTTTGAAGGAGTCCGACTAGGCTGCTAAAAAGCATTAGTTAGAATTCGATGTGGATTTCTATACTCGAGAGGCGAGAAAGGCCGAGGACTAGCTCGAATTTGAATGACATGAGTTTAGTGTTGTGAAGAGCAGTCTGGCCACAAAGCAGTCTCAGGTTGACACTCACGGGCCGCTAGGTTGTACATGGCATGTTGGAGCTGATGAAGGAGGAGCATTCGGAGTGGGATCTCTGCGCTATCAGAAGATGACATATGTAGACTTGTTTGTTACCTCTGCGTCATTGGACGAGGAAAACAGTGTGGGCCCTGATGTCTACGCCTCAGCGCATGTGAACACAACTCCTGCTCCTTCTTTCACTAGGCTTAGCTCTTCCGTTTCTGTACCTTCTCCAGATAAGGAGTAAGTTTTGTATGCTTGTACCCCTTTTCGTTTTGTCATTTAATGAGAACAATTTTATATGTATCATGTTTGTTCTATTGCATGTTTTTCATTTCACCTTGTCATCTTGTTTTGGCATAGGTTGGTTGAATCAATAGGGCATCGACTGGTCTGTCTATGATAGAGAGCTAAACTGCTTTGCATTGCGAATAACTCAGGGTCATCGCTGTGTAGTCATGTCTGATGGTGGGCATGTTGCAGACAATTTAGCTAGGAGTTAAGTCGCTCGAGCCATGTCTTGTCCCCAAGGTAAACTGCTTGAGGCTTACCCTGTTTGTCTGACTAGTTGGTTGCAGTTGCTGCTATGGGTGAGTTGCAATGGCCAAGTGTATGTGTCAGAGCGTCCATGCCGAGTCAGGCACCGTAAGCTTGGGTCGGCATCCTAAGTAGCTTTTATCTGGGCATTGACCTTACGATCTTTGTATCGGCGCAAATGGCCTTCACTAATAGTAGAATGTCAGTTCGTTTGACGTGAAGACGTTGACTTAGCTAGATTCATGTTTGCGATTGTTGTTTCGAAGGAAAGCGAATGTCGCATGGTGAGCTGCTTGAGACTCCCACCTTCCGAATTTGAGGAGCAACAATTTGGCAAACAGACTGAAAAACAGTGGTCTCATGGCGAGCCGTCGGAATCAGTTCAAAACTAACTAGACTCCCACTTTCCAAATTGTTTATTACCGAGCAGACTGCAGATTCGGGGAGTAAAAGTTTGGTGACCAAGCCGACAAGCAATGGTCCCGTGGCAAGCTGTCGGAATCAGTTCAAGATTTACTAGGCTCCCACCTTTTGAACCATCTACACCCTCCCCGCTTTGTGGGGACTACGAATTCGAGAAAGGAGTTTGACGACAAAGCTGAAAAGCATTGGTACCGTGGCAAGTCAATCAGTTGGGGACTGACTAGGCTCCCACCTTCCAAATTATCTACATCTGTGCGCATCAAGCTACAAATTTGTGAGTTTTAGGCGGCCACACTGAAAAGAAGTGGTCCCGTGGCAAGCTGTCCAAATCAAGTCGTGGCTGACTAGGCTCCCACCTTCTATACTATCTACACCCGCGCAGTGAGGGCTACAAGTCCAACGTTGGTGATTTGGCGGCCACGCTGAAAAATATTGGTCCCATGGTGAGCTGTCGAAATCAGTTCGGGACTGACTAGGCTCCCACCTTTCAAACCATCTAGACCCGCGCAGTGGGGGCTACAGGTTCGGGGTTGGTGATTCGGCGACCACGCTAAAAAGCATTGGTCCCTTGATAAGCCGTCGGGGATTGGTGATTCGGTAGCCACACTGAAAAGCTTGGTCTTGTAATGAGCCGTCGAAATCAGTTCGAGACTGATTAGGCTCCCACCTTCCAAACCATCTACACCCGCGCATTGGGGGCTACAGGTCTGGGCTTTGATTCAAAGCTTTCGTTGCTAGTCATCACCAGCTAGGCTTACCTGATTATGTTTGGCGATTATTGACCGCGAAAGAGGCAATGATCCCTGACAATTCATCGTCACCAGGCGTGATAACGCTAATTAGACTCTCACTTCTTAAACCATCGAGATCCGCGCTGAGCGGACTTGATGTCGGGTGATACCAGAAGTCGTCATCATCAGCTTAGGCTGACTAAGCTTGGCTGGTTGGAGAGGGGTTCCGTTCGTTTGAGAGCGTGCGAACCTAGTCCATCAGCATGGTGCATGGTGTGGACGAAGTTACCTTAAATCAGCTAGTGATATGTAGGTATCCATATGTCAGAGTTGTCTAGGATTTCTTATGTTCGTGCCAAACATGTGATAGAATACTGTTTAGATGATAAGTCGAACCCATGGGCATGCAGAGGAAGGGCTAAGGTTTCCTGTACGGTGTATATCGCGCAGTAACACGTGTACGACATAGGTTACGTGACGGTTGAGTATCGGTTACTCCCCCTCAATTGACGGGGTTGCGTGCAGTGTCATTAATTTCACTGACGTGGTCTGCGCAGTTTCCTCGGGAACCTCTATCTCTTTATTTTTCATACGGTATTTAATGCTTGGCAGTTAATGCTGGAGTGTCCGCTTGGTGAACCATCGTGTCTATGTAATGATGTTTTCCAATCGTTGTAGGCAATATCTTTCATAGAGCTTATCTTCTGTAATTTTCTTGCTTGAACGATTTGGATTTTCCAAAGGCTAAAGAAAATGCTTTGAGTTTTTCAAAGGCTAAAGGTGGATCTCCTTTTCTGGAGTCTTCGAATGTTCTGACATTCGCATTGATCAAGCATAGCAATAGTTGTTGTTATGCGTGGTCACCTGTTATGAGTGGGCACGTAGTTGACCTGCTGAGTTCTCGTAATTTATTATCATATCGCAGAGAAGTAGTACGGATTCTCTCCCAAGGGAAGAGTCTATCGTTCATGTGTTAGTGCCTTATCATTGTTCCAGAATGTTTAATTTCAGAGATAGCACCAGCGTCCAATTCCGTAGTGGCTGCCTCCAATTCAAAATCTCGAGATGAAGAGGAATTGAACATGGTCCATGGATTGGGCCATTGACTATTGGATGCCCTTCTTATCCCTGCAGCCGAAAGGTGCACTATACTTGTGTCCACCTGATACTTGTCCCAAGTTCACCCGTTTCGCCGGATCGAGTGTGAGTTGGCCGTATCTGGATGTGGTTTGTCATGGGACTCCCGGTTGTCGATTTTGTATTCCCACAGACCATATTTGAGGGTCGTGTTCGCTGGAGCATGGCCTGAACATGATGCTTTCATGATGATCTTGCTCAGTTCAGACTCTACAGAGAAGTTTGAGGATTGGAGTCTTTTGTATCTCGTAGAACCCTTTTCCTGCATCTATTAGATAATTTGGACTCGAAATGTGTTCCATGAAGCACATATATTCTTTTGGTCGATGGCTCATTGGGGTTTGTTGGTGTAGCTGTTGCTCTGAGAGCACAAGTCGGTTGTCCGTGCATGACAAAAACTACTGAAAGAGGTGGAGTAGGGACAGTCTGAGCGTTTGACGTATCCCCTAGTTCTCCATTATTGCGTGACCTAATAGCCACCATCTCTCTGGATTTTGAAGAGAGACGATGCTTAGTGTAAAGTTAAGGACTTTGTCGTCCCCACGAACAATGTCAAGCTGATGCAGTCATTTTTCGCTCCCTGCTTTGATCTAGTTCCCTCTGACCTGCATAAGTAACGCACGTAAGCTACAAACCACCGTTATGGTGGTCGATGACACTTCGATGCTAAATCTAGACAGGGATCTGAGGAAGGTGTGATGCTGTAACAGAAAATTTGTAACATACCTTAACTTACCAACCTCATGTCTTATTTATAGTGCAAGGAGTTATGGTCCTACCACGCCATCGTAGGCGTAGTTTAGGAAGGAGATCTTCGTGCAAATCCTTATCTACTTAGGAGTCGTGCTATAGGAGGGAATTTATCTATTGGCCCCGTGCTTCTATATATGCGAGAGATAATTCCCAATGCGAGATCATTCCGTAGAAGGGAGTTTTTCGGTGTGGAATGTACTCTGGTATTTGCTTCCTAGTTAGAAGCAGCGAGTAGCTGTAGTTGCCCGTCCGAAGCTGATCCTCGAGATATTTGCCTTAGTATAACTTATGGGTATTAATGATAGTTGTGAGACGTATAGACCTAACATACTGTGAGAGTTCGGATCTGCTTGACAGACTGAAATGAGTGGGTTTAGAACCGCTTGGGTCAAATCAACGTTGGGCTGATGCCGAAACCTGTATTTTCTCGAAATCATCATAACACGTGAGTGAATTAGAGGTGTGACCATTTTTATGTATCATCAGCAATCATGGAGACACTTAAACAACATGTCGTATTGATTTTTTAAATATGATGGTGAAAACTAATTACAATATAATTACGTAATTACAACCCATTCAATACACTTAGTTGCACATGTGGCGCGATAAAAAATAATCTATTTATGTGAGGTGTTGTCTCTTATTCCGCCCTTGAAAAAGAGGACTTGATGGAAGATAAAAAATAAAAATAAAAATAAAAAATAATAATAATTATAATAATAATAATAATAAATAATCAAGTTAACCGTGATTGACCAGCAATTTGGCCAACTTCATCAATCCCATTGGACCTATTCAGCGTAGCTGAGTTCTGACCTTCTGTCACATCTTAAAAATGTTAGCTGAACCATTCCTATGTGTATAGTTGGCCAAAAGTCTACAAGCAAGTAAATCCATCTTTTCTGATCCTAGATTACCCTTAGAGCATCCACAATAAAAAGCATCTGGGGGGTGGGTGTGCAAATTTGGATTTGGGAACTTTCAGATCCCGGTTGATTTTGAATTATATATTGTTTAAAGGTACAGTTTGTTGTTGAGAAAACATGATTATGCCTTGCTTGTCATGGAATTGAATAATTTTTTTATTTAATTTTGGCTGCTAGGTTGATGATCTTTCTTGACGAAATTGGTGGGTCATTGGTGGATTTTTTTTCTGCTAGTGACCATCTTTGAAGTCATAAAGCTAATCTGTCCTTTGACTAAAACCTTTATAACATTGGCTCATTGCATTACCCGAAAATTCTAGGGGTGGAGGGAGGCAACGAGGGAAAGGGGTGAGGGATAGGTGGAAGCCACACATTTGCCCCGAGATAAGCGACATTACATATTACGAGGTCAATGCACTCATCTCGAGGCGGATGGGTGGTTACCACCCATCCCTCGCTCCCTCCCTCGACCCCTGGCAAAGCTCTTCATGACCTCATGGAGCTGATGCATCAATGATAAATGATGTAATACTCCCTTTTTTGACAAATAACTACTACCAAAGATTCTCCACAACCTGGGTAAAGCGCCTCCTGGGAGACTGCCTCGACCCTCTAGTAGGGGTTGGCACGGTCCGGATCGGTTCCAAATTTGGAAGAACCTAACTCGAACTGTTTAAAAATAACGGATCCGATCCGGTCTGGATCCCCTCATTTTGAACATTTGAACCGAACCTAACTCGAACCGTTTGGAACGGTCCGGTTCCTACGGATCCAAACGGTTCTAATGTTCAAAATGAGAGGAATCTTACAAACAACTAATAGATGTAAGAGGAAGAAAATGTCTGAACTCTTTGGAACAAAAATATATGAATAGCTTCTAAAGTAAACCAATATTGTGATTATAGAGTTCTAGCAGGTAGCACAAAATAAAAACATGCTATTCAATAAACCCAAGTTGCAAGGTTTACCTGAAGAACTCTCCATGGTGAATTAGGCCAGCGAACGGGATCCACAACCTGAACAGAAGATATGGTGCCCATGAACCAGCTTATTCTTGAAGAATCTTCATATTCAAATGCCATTTTAAATCGCATCCTAGGACACCACTTAATCTGCATTGCAGATCTCACAGATGACGTTTTCACGCAAAACTCTGGAGTGCCTGCTCTTGGATAGTAAACAACCTCAAAGGGCCTTCCATTAGCAGCTAGAGTTGCAGCCTCAACAACAGAGTCGGGCTTTACTCGTCCCCTTCCTCTTGAACCACCACAGAAGTTTGAATTCATCTCATTAGCATTCCATATCATCTTGTTCTCCTCCTCTCTTAAAAATGCAGAAAATCCCCCATATGGTGAGACACAATTTCCAGCGGCTGGATTCCACCCTGATGCAGACTCAGAGCCACAATCCACCCTCGCTTTGCTCGCCGAATTCCAACACAAAGATCTCCATTCTAAGTCCTCAAGAACACAATAGAATCCCCAGCAATAAGCTTCTTTTGATTCACAAAAGTACTCCACTCGGTTGTCAACAGATGGCGACAGAGAGAGATCTCGCTGAGGGAGCTGCTGCTTCTTCTCTTCGACAGAGACAGAGAAAGGAGAGGAGAGGGAGATCTCGCTGCTTCTTCTCTTCGACAGAGACAGAGAGAGGAGAAGAGAGGGAGATCTCGGCTTCTTCTCTTCTGATGGAGAGGGAGATCTCGGCTTTTTCTCTTCGACAAAGACAGAGAGAGGAGAGGAGAGGGAGATCTCGCTGCTCTTCTCTTCGACAGAGACAGAGAGGGGAGAGGAGAGGGAGATCTCGGCTTCTTCTCTTCGAATCTCGCTGCTTCTTCGACAGAGACAGAGAGAGGAGAGGAGAGGGAGAGGGTGATCTCGCACAGAGAGCTTCTCGAGAGAGAGAGAGAGAGATATTTAATTGGGTATGGCGTATGGTATATTGGTATGGGTATATGTAAATTTGTAATCGGTTCGAAACGGTTCGGAACCGAACCGTTTGAAAAAAAAATTGGAACCGAAACCGAACCGTTTAAGAACGGTTCCAGAACCGAACTGAATCGTTTCACATTTTTATAAATTAAAACCGAATCGTTTGGAGTAAAACGGTTCGGTTCGGTTTGAATCCGCGATTCCTCAACCCGTTTGCCCACCCCTACCCTCTAGGGTATGTGCGTCTGGGAGGGTCTGTGGCACGTGCGCCTCATTTGGAGGGTAAGAAATGAAATGGACCAGAGAAGAAGCTCCCTCAGAGAACAAGCCAAGAATAGACCCTCCTTCTCACAGACTCAGAGAACAAGCCAAGAACAGATCCAGGTCTCCACTCCTCACAGACCCAGAGTTCGAACAACTCCTTCTCCTCCTTGACAAATCACTCGAACAACTCCTCCTCACTGCTCAGATCTCGTCCTCATTGCTTTGTGAAGAGTCTGTAAGTCAACTGGAGCTTGAGAGGCTCAATTTGGAGAGTGTTACCCACACTCAGATCTCTTCAGAGTAACGCACACTCAGATCTCTGCTGCTGCTTCGCTCAACACATTTGGATCTCAATTTCAAGTGAGTTTCTTCGATTGAATCTAGTGTTGCTTGCTGTCTTTGTTTCCTAATCTTGGGACCAAACATCATATGGATTGAGTTTAAATAATGTATAACATTTTGTTCTGGCTTCAAAAACATTTCAAAATGTTTCAATTGGCTTCAAAACATTTCAGTTTCATAACATTTTGTTCTGGCTTCAAAACATTTTGTTCTCGGGTAGAATCTTTGTTTCATAAAAGCTCTGTGTTTTGGAAGATCCAGTTTATGCGGATCATGAACAAACTATACAACTTATATGGTAAAAATGAAGAATATGTCGTAGTGAAGAACATGTAGTTATTCATCCATTCAATTCAATTATTGAAGGCAACATTACCACATATTCAAGTCTGCGGGGTTCTAAGGTTTTTGTTTGCCAAAAAGTCCTAGACCACGTGACCAAGTGAATTCAGCTGCTCACCTAACACATTAAAAGCCAAACAATGACCAACATTTATCACATTTTTTTTATTACTACTACGATGTCCATGAAAGTACCTTGTTCCCTTGTTCCATAAGTTGGCATTTTGGTATTTTGTGTTAGCTATACCTATCATTATGTATTTAGTAGCGTTGGTTGTCGCGATCATGCATCTGTTCCTCATGCATTAACAATGACTACTAATCAAAGTCATGTAAAATAGTGTTGGATTTTGGATTGAGTTTGGTCACAAAATGTAACCAAGTCACCAATATTATGTACTGGAAGCAATAATTGGGATGACTAATATCCAGTACATGTAACATATGGAAGAATCTGATATACGCATGGATAAACTATAAACAAAGCTTTTTTGGCAAGTACAAGAAGGAAACCAGCCAGCTTTGTCTTCTCCTCTATAAAAACCACATTTGAAGCAAGTTTTCATCATAAGTTTGATATAGTTTTTGAACTATAAACACAATGAGAATTCTTCAAGAAGAAACTGATCTAAGCTCTTCCCTTCCATTGCTTTCACTCAACCATGTCTCTTGTGTGTGTAAATCTGTTGAAGAGTCCGCCAAATTCTATCAACAAGTTCTTGGTTTTGTACTCATCAAAAGACCCTCTTCTTTCAAATTTGAAGGAGCATGGTAAGTTCAAGATGTTTTGCATTTACTTCAAACCATGGTTCAAAAAATATTAAGATTTCATTCAATACCCATTCATGATAGAAGAGCAAATGGTGCCGAGGTTTTAACCATCAGAACCTAACATCTAATCTATCAAGTTCTTCGCTTAGATTCTATGATCAATTGTTCATATCATCATCATCATCATCATCATCAAAGCCCATTCCCGAGATTTTCGGGGTCGGCTACATGAATTTTGGTTCTCCAAGCAATGCGATCTTCCCACATTTCCTCACCTAATCCAAGCTTAATGATATTGTCATTCACCGTTTTCATCCAAGTTTTCAACTATCGTCCCCTCCGTCTACACCCTCCATTAACTTGCCAATCTAACCATTTTCTAATTGGCGCCGTGCTTGGTTTCCTCCGCACATGACCAAACCAAGTTAAACGTCTTTCTTTAATTTTTTCCTCTATGGACGCTACACCTAAGTATCTCATAATTCTTTCATTTCTAATTTTATCCTTACGAGTTTTACCACACATCCACCTTAACATACGCATTTCTGCTACTGCCATCCTATGCGTATGTTGTCCCGTAGTAGCCCAACATTCTGAACCGTATAGCAAGGCTGGTCGAACAATGGTCTTATAACATTTCCCTTTTAGCCTTGCAGACATCCTTCTATTGCACAATACTCCTAACGTCATTCGCCATTTCAACCAACCAGCTTTAATCCTGTGGTCTACATCTGCTCCAATAGCCCCATTCTTTTGAATTATAGACCCTAGGTGTCGAAAAGCCTCACACTCCGGGACCTCGACACCTTCGATCTCAATTGCATTACTTCTCCCTCTTGGTTCACACCCAAAGTTTCACACTAGGTACTCCGTCTTCGAACGGCTAATTCTAAAACCTTTACTCTCTAAAGCCTCCTGACACTTAACTAATTTCTGACCTAAACCTGCACTAGTCTCATCCATCAACACAATATCATCTGCAAATAACATGCACCAAGGTACATCTTCTTGCAGATGTCTCGTCAACTCATCCATGACCAAAGCAAAGAGATATGGACTTAACGCCGACCCTTGATGTAGTCCTACTGTCACTGGAAATTCACTAGACATCCCACCTACTGAGCGAACACTTGTTACAACTTCTTCATACATATCCTTAATGATATCGACATAACATTGAAACACTTTCTTCCTTTCAAGCACCCACCAAATTAACTCCCTGGGGACCCTATCATATGCTTTCTCCAGATCAATAAAAACCATATGCAAACTCTTACGTGCCTCTCGATATTTTTCTACAGTTTGCCTAAGCAGGAAGATGGCCTCCGTAGTAGACCTACCTAGCATAAATCCAAATTGATTCTTCGAAGTCGTGGTTAAACTCCTAAGTCTTTGTTCTATAACCCTCTCCCAAAGTTTCATCGTATGACTAATAAGCTTTATCCCTCTATAGTTCGAGCAATTCTGGATATCCCCTTTGTTCTTATAAATTGGTACCACAATGCTATGCCTCCATGAATCTGGCATTTTTCTAGTTTCCAGAATCCTATTAAAAGGGTTAGTTAGCCATTGAATCCCAACTTCTCCCAGACATGTCCATGCTTCAATTGGTATATCATCCGGTCCAATGGCTTTCCCTGTCTTCATTCTTTTTAAAGCTTTTCTCACTTCTGTGGCACTAACTCTGCGATGGAACACGCGATCTCTCCCTTCATGTGAAGCATACCCCTCCAAGTTTAACTCCCCTACATGTGTTCCATTGAGTAGGTTCCAAAAGTAATCATTCCATCTATCTAAAATAGCTTTATCCTGCATTAAGACTCTTCCATCATCATGCTTAACACACTTAACATGACTCAAGTCCCTAGTTTTTCGTTCTCTAGCCTTCGCTATCTTGAAAATATCATTCTCCCCTTCCTTCGTACCTAGCGTATTATAAAGAGCATCATACACTCCTTTCTTAGCTTCCCCTACTGCTCTACTACTCAACTTCTTAGCCTGCTTATAAAGCTCATAAGACTCTAGACACCTATCTTTTTGCCACGCCTTAAAGCATCTTTTCTTTTCCGCAATGGTTTGTTGCACATCCGCGTTCCACCGCCATGTCCCCTTATCATAGAAACCTCCTCTTTTGGCCTGTCCTAACTCTTCCTTCGCACATCTTCTTATTCGGTTTGCCAAATGTTCAAAAAGATCCGCGCTACCAGTCCTATCCTTTGGTTCTAGATTCTCCCCACCCTCTGAAACTGGCTGGCCACCCAAAATTCTCTTTCGAAATCTTTGGCACACATCTCCCTGTAAGGTCCATCACTTAATTCTCGGTCTAACCTGTTCTATAGCAATACGACCCCTACTCTTAAGACAAAAATCGAAAACTAATAGCCTATGTTGGGATGTCAGACACTCTCCTGGTATAACCTTACAATTTTTACACCTACCTAAATCGTGTCTCTTCACAAGAAAATAATTAATTTGACTTCTATTATGCCCACTCGCAAAGGTCACCAAGTGATCTTCCCTCTTCTTATAAAAAGTATTTACGATCCCAAAATCCCGAGCTAAAGCAAAATCTAAAATAGAAATCCCTGCAGTGTTTCGATCCCCAAAGCCTTGACCTCCATGTACCCTCTCATACCCAATTCTATCCTTACCGATATGACCATTCAAATCCCCGCCTAGGAAAACCCTATCGGAAGAGGAAATTCCAAGAACTAACTCCTCTAAAGAGTCCCAAAAATCCTTCTTAGTCTCCTCGTCCAAACCCACTTGGGGTGCATACACACTAATAACATGCACTATCTCTAGTTCTAAAGCTAATTTAATACTTATGATTCTATCCCGAAACCTCCTAACGTCGACTACTGCATCCTTAAAAACTTTATCTACCACTATTCCCACCCCGTTCCTAGTGCCATCTTTACCAGAATAGAAGAGTTTGAACCCTTCTCCTAAATCTTTAGCCTTGTTCCCCTTCCATTTTGTCTCTTGAAGACAAACTATGTTTATTTTCCTCCTACACATCACATCCACTAATTCTATTGTCTTTTCCATCAAGGTTCCTATGTTCCAAGAGGCTAGTCTAATCGTTCTATCTCTAGCTCTAACCTGGACTAGCTTCTTTACTCGCCCCCTTCCAGAAAGGTGCGAGAACCCTTGCCTATTTAACACTACAGCCGGGCGCTGCTGCAGCGCGCCTTGCTCATTTGTCACTACACCCAAGCGTAGATGCAGCGCGTCGCTTATAGCAGGGGATGCTCTATCATTCTGCATTAATTTTTTGAACCAATATCCATGAAAAGGGATGTGATGGGTTTTTTACGATTGGCTATCACAAGCCTAACACCAACCCTCCTCTTTTATTCGGGCTTGGGACCGGCCGTTGCAACGGGCAGAGTTGATCAATTGTTCATATATAGAAAGAATTTTCTTTTGTCAGTTCATTTTTAGTCCAGCCTCATTTTTATAGACCCGCCCACAAATGGACACCTGAGAATAGTTAGTAGTTCGAATGACATTGTTATATGTTATATGAATCTGAAATAATTTTGGTGGGATTTTCACAGGTTGTTCAACTATGGTATTGGGATACATTTGTTGCAGAGTAATTCAATTAATGATGTCCAACAAAAGTCAAACTCAAGTCATACTCATAAAGCATAAGCAATATAATTTCATTAATTTGATAATGTAAAATGTAAATTGGTAATTTCATAAACTCACCAGCGAGGCGGTTACATCTCTTCTTCTTCATTGATTGGCGGATCAACTATCACATTTTTTTCATTCAACAACCCAGCCTCTAGCTTAGGTTTATCAAGTCAAAGATTGGCAATCTCGAGCATTCTAGCAGCATCCAAATCCAACGAATCAATAGTATCTCCTGCGATATCCCACATTTTTGTCTCACCTTCTTTGTACTCTTGTTTTCTTCTTGACAAAAGATGAAGGTTGGAATGCAAATACACTAAGGGCCTGTTTGGTTCTACGTTGTAATGGGAGTAGTAATGGGAGTGGTAATGGGAGTACTAATGGGAATGTAAAAGGAGTGTTTGGTTTAACTATGAATGTAATGGGAGTGGGAATGTGACTTTACCAATATACCCTCACTACAAAGCATAAAAACTTCAACACAACAACAAAGATGATGAGGGCAAATGAAGTCATTTTGCTTTGTTGACCATTACAATGACCAATGTAATGGCCATTCATAGGGTGGGAGGATGTAATGGCCATTACAACCAAATTGGTAATGGGAATGGCTATTACAATGCTTTTTTGTGCCACCAAACAAATGAATGCAATTGACCATTGTAATGGCCATTACATTACAATGGTCAAAGGGGTAACCAAACATGCCCTAAATCTTCAGCTCGTTGTGGGGTCAATTTGTTCCTTTTTAATGAGTGGATGTTGTTATACGTGCTTCAATTCCTTTCACAACATGAGGAAGAACAAGGTTGCCCAAGTAACTTCAAAGCAATATTCAGGAGTAATGGTGCACAGGTACCATGAGAAATCCACCACACATCAGGTTCTAGGTATGCTCTATTCTGTAGAGCATCACTTTCTGCAAACTGTCCAGTACCCGTTGAAAACCTAGCATACTCTGTAATAACCAATCTTCTTTCTTCAATAATAGGAAAGTATCTCTTGAAACACTTATCCTTCTCCTTTGTAATCTCAGGATCTTTGTGTGGCGAAACACGATTAGGAGCCCCTTCAAGCCATTCTCTGCTATAATACCTATACTATGTCAATCACAAATTAATATATAAACATTAAGTGCATAACCCATAAATTCTAGTCAAGACTCAAGAATAAATAAAATAAAAAGTTAAAAACAATGTAATTATTTACCTTGGATTCAAGGAATGTGCTAAGGAATGCAGTGGTGTGTTGCTTTTTTTCCATTGATCTACCAACATCTGATGCACCACTGAAACAAACTCTGACTCCTTACTATTTTCCTTTCCTTTATGGTGGTAAATAACTTGTTTCACTTTCTCAATCATAACATCCCACATCTCATACACCAAGTGAAGACAAGACTCATCTGTATCAGCCCTTCGCAACATTGAATAAATAGGCTCTGTGAAACGAAGTACATAGATCACTTTGTCCCACCACAAGTCATCCAATAGTTTTCCTTTCACAAGCCGTGCTTTCTCAACATCATCCTCCCTATAGGAATCCCACTAATCTCCAATCACCATACTCTGGAGGCTACTTTTAATGTCTTTCAACTTCTTGAGCATAATTATGCTTGAAGCAAAGCGTGTCTCTGCTATGGAAAGTAACTTCAATCTCGAATGCTCATGATAAAGTTCTTGATCAGCACCCCATCCCCAACAACATCAATAATCCAACTACACAAACTGTAGGCATTTTCATTTGCAGGTGTGTTCTTTGGAGCGCATATGTCTTCAAGGTAAGGTTGAGAGTGTGGACTACACAAGGTGTCCAAAACACCTCAGGATGCTGGCTCTCAACAAGTAAACTTGCAGCCTTACACACTGGAGCATTGTCGGTTATGATTGGGACCACATTACTTGGCCCAACGTCACGTACGACTTCCTTAATCAAACCAACAATGAAGAACTTGTCTTTGTACTCCCCTTCACAGTTCACAGCCTTCAAGAACATTGGACCACCCTCATTAATCACTTTAAAATTAATGAGAGGCCTCCTTTGAGAATCAGTCCACCCATCACAAACAATGGTTGCCCCTTTAGTAACCCATGTGAACTTTGTTTCTTCCAACAACCTCTGAATGTTGCCCCTTTCATTTTGAAGCAATGTTTTCTTCAATGCATTATACCCAAGGATCTTGTAACCACTAATGGACTTTGCTTTATTCGTTGCATAGGTGAAAGCCTCCTGAAAATACGGATTCCTTGCAAGGTTGAATGACAATGCAGCTGAGTAGAATGCCTTTGCAATCAAAGCATCCAACTCTTGTCGCTCACTCATATTGAAAACATTTGCAAAAAGATTATTAGTGGTTCTCCTCTTCCTTTGTTCATTGTATAGAACTGAGGGACTAACCCCACTACTTGAACCCGGGTGCGGGTGACTACTTGAGCCTACTGAAGGAGGTAAAGGAACATTTCGCGACCTTGAACTTTCTGCTTTCAATGCAGCGTCTTCAACAAATTGTTGCACCTCTCTAAGTTGAAGGGGGGAGATTTTGGCACAAATAGCTACCCCACGACCTGTTATCTTTAGCAAGTGGTCCTTCAATCTAGTAAGAGATTCCGTATACTCTTTCTGACAAAAGTTACACTGCCATCTATGATTTCCCCCACCTTCACTTGGTCTTCTTATTATTGTCACATGCTTCCAAAGATCATCTCCAATTACTTGGCCTAAAAAACATTAAGAAAAGACAATTACAATGTTAGAGATGTGGATCAATCATTCTGGATTACAGTGGAGCAAAAACATGATGGCGAAAAGATTTAGAGAAGGTTTGATAGCTTCCCCCAACATTAACCAAAAGCAAAAGTAAAAGAGATCCATATCTAAGGAATTGGTTTATACAGTTTGATTTGGATATCTAAGGAATACATGTAACACAGAAAAAGGACCATCTAACACAACCAAAAGTCTTTTGTGTACATTATCATAATGAAATCAAACTGTATGAAGAATGACAATTTATAAGGTAATAAAAAAACTAATACCATATCAAAAAAGATCCATATCTAAGGAATACATCAAAAATCCATATCTGAGTGTTAGATGGTTAAGTACTAGTAGAAACCTTATAAAATTGTAGATAGACAATCCTAGTTATTTAGATAGACAATCCTAGTTATTCATATGGTTGAGACTCCCTACTAAGAAAAAATTTAGATAGACAATCCTAGTTATTCAGCCACATGGTTTGTCCAAGTTTTTGATACAAAAAACTAATGGATATTGTAGTGTACTATTCTCATATGTTGTAGAAATTGATTTTCAGTACACCAATGTGTGGACTGGTAGATATGCTTAATACATACAAGCATAATTTTGATACGTTTACACTTCATACATTTGGAAAACAATCATCTGATTAAGAGGCTAGGATTCATATAATACAATCAGACAAGGGACAGAACATGGAAGAGATTTGGAAGCCCTTGCAGGAAACAATACAATTCTCCTTCAATCAAAACTGTAGGACCTTTTCTTCTCTTAAAAGAGGTATTTCAATGGTATGCTAGGGAAAAAATGAACTAATGTCACATGCAAGGCAAGGTCATTAAAGATGGAAGCCTAGTCAAATTTAGAAGTCCAATTTCACTAGGATATTTAGGTCGAAACCCCTTAGGAAAGAGAAATGAATTAAAAGGAAAAGAAGGCTACTATAAGAAAAGTGTTTTGGCTTGAAGAAAAGCTTACTTTCATTGTTGTGATTTTGCTCTATCTGGTGATGCATTTGAAAATAAGGTGTTGCAATTTTGTTGTGTCGCTAAATCTGTGGTTCAGTGTTGTTGAATCTGTAGTATGTCGCATAACTGTTTTCAGTGTCATTGTGTTGCTGCTTTGTATCACAATTCTTCTTTTGCTGTGTTGATTTGCGTGTTGTTGCCAATTTGCTGCTGAGCAGCTGGAGATTTAGTTGCTTTTTGGTTGCAGTTCATATCTTTAGCAGCATTGCTTTAGATGCAAATCCTTTTGGTTGCTTTCAATCGGTTTGGCTATTTCTTTACTCTCCAATGTTTTATTTGAATAATTATTTTTATTCCATCATGTGTAACTAAACAATTTAGTTAGGGGTAGATTGAAGCACTAGTTATGACTCCTTAAGAATTTTGACATGCCTTGTATACTATTTTTATGATGATCAATTGATTAATTTCTGATTTTATTTAACCATTCATATGGATTTTGTTTACTCTTGATCTCCGCAATATGCATTGATTTTTATGGAGATATTTACATGGGTAAATTTAGATGATCGAGTCTTGTACTTATGCTAAGTGACAAAAAGAACCAAGTAAGATCGATTCTTAGGATTAATCAACATGAACGATCGAAATAGATACCATGTTTCTGGTTTTGTGTTTCACTGGTATCTTCTTTTTTAAAGCAAATCGACTTCGTCTTGCATAATCCACATCGTTTTTGG